>JAJOOS010006549.1:0-17918 GCA_029582725.1 Solanum chiquidenum
AGGTAGCTAACTCAAAGGGCTTTCCATGGATATATTATTGGCCACCCAAATAATTTGTGTGCTAGGAGATATGACCCTCCAAAGTAGACCCTCGAAAAGGCTTCACTTGGAAATTTCGGATTTTGATACGGTTGCTCTAAAATTTGGGTTAGACCCAGTCCCCACTCAATTTGACCCCCTAAACAAGAATATGAAGTCGGATTTTCGAAAAACGAAACGGATTTTGAGATATATGGAAATTACAATTATAGGTGTTTCCGAAGCACATTTTCGGGCATTTTTGGGGTCGTTTCACCACTAAGTGAAGAGTACCAAAACCCTAAAGTTGGGCTCCCAGCCTAAATAATCATCATATCTAGTCAAATCCCAGCATATCTCGAAAGAATGACAATAAATCTAAGCCACCTAGCCAATAATTCTACTCCTAGGGGAGTAAGTTGTCCAACTAGAAAGATTATTGGTTCGAACCCCTGTACACAAAAATCAGATACGCAAACCAATCAAAAACTACATTTTGGAATCAGTGGAGCAGACAAAATTTCCATACAAGGTCATCTTGATAGAATATGGGTCCCATACATAAATTAACTTCAAGAGGATCACAATTAGCCTGAAGGCTACGAGATCCAAACAACGGGTCATTCTAGACCAAACAAAACCTTCCGGAGCTAACTATGCTGGCATAATTCTTATTCGAGCTCGTCTACTCAGAATTTGACAAAATTCAAATTTAGGTCTTAACTTGGAAGTGAAAATGTATAATCGCATAGACTTGTATTGAAAGACTCGTGTGTCACGCCGACTATGCTACTAGCAAAATTTAACATTTACAAAGTTGATAAAATTGTCAGAACTATATTCTAAGGTCATTTCTTAAACATTTTATAAAAACTGACCGTAAAATTTTCAAAAGCACCAAGACACTAAAACTTACATATAAATCAATCAAATGACCAAGTGATCGAATTTTTAGTTCCAGCACGTATTAAAATAACTTAGGATTGATTTAAGAATATTTGAAATAATGAATAGGTGACATAAATACAAAATGACCTTGAGGTCATTACAACATAGTCTACTAAAAAGGTCTTTCATCCGCGAAAGTAAAAGTCAAGAAGTACTTTAAAGATTTAACAAGCCAGGAAAGTTCTCTGGCATATCAAGATTGATCTCCCAGGTAGACTACTCAGCTTGATGGTGCCTCTAGCATACCTTATCCACAAGAAACGCTCTTGAAAGGAAACGCCACATATCTTTTGCAAGAATAACAACTAGCTCCTCTGAGAAGGTCAAAAGGTCATCAAACTCCACTTCGTCATACTGAAGAACATGAGACTCATTAAGAACATAATGATGAAGCCATCAAACATGAAAGACTGGGTGGATAGGTGAGAATATTAGAGGTAGAGAAACTCGTATGAAACCTCGTCAACTGTCTAGATGATCTCAATAGGCTCAATGTACCTAGGAATAAGTATTGATAGCCTCCCAAATATCATCACACCATTCATGAGTAATACATTGAAGAAGAATTTATCACCAAATGAGAACATCAAAGGCCTACGATTAGCATAACTTATGTGGATACTCTAAGATGTCTGAAGCTTGTTTTGAATCAAATTCATACCATGTGGGCTACGCTATGTACACTCAAGCCAACCAAATAGAGAGTGACAATACCTACAATATATATAAAACCTCAGAAATTGGAATGCCAAAGTTGTAAAAGAAATGTTTAATTTTGAGCTATGTGTTGTGTCCTACCACACCAATCTATGGTTTGTAAATGTTTTTATGGTTCGTAGATGGAACTCATAGATATGAGGTTGAGTTTTGTGAAATTTCAAATATCTTATATTTGACCTACATTCGTAGGAAGTTTGACAGGTCGTAGGATTGTTCTGTTGAACGGTTCCAAATATACTAATTAACTAAGGTTACTTCAAGAAGTATATCATTCGTGTTCAAAGGTTTTAATGATGTTAGGTTGCATCAAACACGTTTTATAACTTATTTTTTCTAACCCTTTTATATCATGTTTTAGCATGGTCAACTGCATGTCATGAAATGTCCCCTTTTTTAGCATGATTGAAATGTTTTATGCATAGCTATGATAATTGGTATATTGTTTTGTACTAACGCATACTTTTCCTTACATTTCCCCAAGTGTAGGTTCCGACAATATGTTTGTGAAATTCCAATGAGGAAAATTTGAGTTGCATAAGTCATGTGTGAACTCTTAGCATCTTATTGTGACTGGCCGGTTGTTGAAATGAATCATGTGATAATTGTTGTAAGCGAGCTAAAACTGTAGAATTTTGTTTGATGATTGTGATGAATGCCATGTGTGGTGATATTGCCTTGAAATATGTGCTTGGTAATACCTATAACTTGCCCCATTAGTCCAATTTATTAATGTAAGTGAATGATAGAGATGATCTTAGGCACAATTTGTGGAGAGTGAACTAAATTACTAGTATACCTTTTTGTGACCACCTTGTGAGAGTGTGAACCTAGCTTGGCACCATTTGAGCCTAACCTTTTCTTTGATTGAAACATGAACAACTTTTACCTCTTTGTCCCATCACTTGTAACCTTCATGAAGCTTTGGTCCATTTGAATAGACAACTTAGGCCAAAAGCCTAAGTTGGGGTGTAGTGAAAAAAGAAGGAAATATAAGAAGTTTGTGAAAAATTGCCCTTGATGGATTGTGTTGAAAGGGATGAAACCCCCTCCACATAAAAAAAGAGAGAGAGAAGAATAGCAAAAGAAGAAAAAGATTGAAAAAGAAACAGGATGTTGCAATAAGGTTTGTACAATGGACAAAACAAATAGGGTATCAAAGGAATCATATTTCAAAGAAAATAGGGTGGATTGTGAAAATCAAAAAGAGTGAAAGAAAAAGAGAAAAAGTGAAATGCAAGCCAGGCTTCATGAAGGTAGAAGTCACTAAGACAAAATGATCATACCTTTACCCTCATCCCTGTTACAAGACTTGAAAGACCTTTGTGATCTTCATTGAACTTAATATCATGTTGATTGGATAATACATGCAATCTTATGGGTAGAATCATGCATGTATTTGTCTTTGAGAGAGTGAAAGTTGTTTTTGATTCCTTAATTCTGAAATTTTGTTGAGCTTTGTGTGAGCATGGAATCATTCTTTTTGTGAGGGCATTCAAATACTTTTGTTGAACTTTAATTTGCACTTGAAGCAAGCATTGTGAGCTTGAGTTCTAATTAATGATGGATAGTCACAGTTTGAAACTTGTAGTGCACAATTGAGCATTGCATAGGTAGGTTGAACCTCTTGTGTGCATTCATGTTTAGTGTTTAGTAGCACTATTTATTGACATCCATGTTGAACTGATTGATCTTGTTTTTTACTTGAGGAAAAGCAAAAGTTTAAGTTGGGGGTGATGATGAGTCGGGGATTTCAACTCATTAAGGGCTCAATATCTAGAGTTTTAGTGTCCTCAATGCATGTTTTATGCTCTAAACTGATGTTTAAATGCTTATTTGCAGCAATGAAGGCAAAAAAGCAAGACAATGACATTACCAAGAAAAACGGAGTGAAAAAGTAGAAAAAAGCTGGAGAAAAGAAAGTCTGATGATTGCCAAAGCCTCTCAGCGACTCACAGAGTGGCTCTTCAGCTCGCAAAAAGTTCCGGCAGGCCAACCTAGGGACAAAGCCAAATAGGCGATAGAATGGGTGACTCGGAGAACCACCGATTGGATCGGCAAAGGATGTTATGAGCGCCTAAAGTTACAGAGTGATTGGTAAAAAGGAAAGTCAAAAGGTGAGAAGAAGGGGCACTTGGAGCAGCGCCGAACAGATCGGCAGTCCCAACCTCGATAGACTAAAGTGACCGCAAAGAGAGGGTGAAAAGTCAGTCCAAGAAAGAGATGGAAGGAACACTCGGCGATGCCCGACTTATTTCGCCTACTGGTCCAGAAATTGAAAATCTGGAAAAGTACAAATGTGATTTTAAAAATGAGAATTCGGGAGTTCTGATGTTTGTGGGTGATAGTTTTGAGTTTTCGAGCGTTCCTACATTGGGTTTTTATCCCTAACAATGTTCTTTATGTTTCTGAATAGATTTTAACGTTTTATTGTTTTTGGAAGTTAATTCAAGCACTTGGGAAACATGTATATTGTTACCTAAGCTAATGGAAAACTTTGTTGGTAACTATTTCTTGCTCTTTACTCTGTGTAGCTAAAACCCCCATTCTTGGGGGGTCTGATTATGTGATTGAATGCTTAAATTAGCTTATGGGTGTTAGTATATACTGATTTAATTGTCGATTTGAAGTGGGTTCAATTAGTAGTTTAGTTTTCATTGATAAATTCTAGCAGCAAACGCAATTCTAGCATAGTATTATAAGCTTGCTTGAGAAAGAGTTTTAAAACTATTAATTGATGATTGTAGTGATTGGGTCATTGTGGACTTAGCTTCAAAAAGTGGGTCTAAATTCAATCCTACCAATCTAGCTTGAAAGACTAGATTAATTGAGGTATTGGGCGGTCTATCTTGGTTATGCTAGTCGAGGTTCGAGAGAACTCATTTAATTCATGATAGTTGTTTGAGAAACACCTATTACACCTAAAGCCTAGCCTACCCAATAATATTCAACTACTTTTAATAAATATTAGTCACCCATATAGCGAAATTGGTATTCAATTGATCACATTCCCAAGGATCCCTCTCTACTTGATTACCCCATGTGTTCGTAGTTTTAATTGATCACTCTAATCCCCCCATTATACATTAATTTTCAAACCCCTACTATTTACTTTAATTGTTTCAAAAATGTCTACTCCTACAATCGATTAGAACACTCCTTTAACTTCGTAACTGAATTCTCTACCTTATCACTCCCTATGGGATCGACCCCAACTTTTTGTTGGGTTTATACTTGATAGTGACCGACTACACTTAGAATTGGATGAAGTGTGAGCGTTGTTGTTGTTGTAAAGGAATTCTAATGAAACCTAGCTTAGATTGGATACTTGATGTGCCTTCCATGGATGATAAGGCAAGCGGTGATTACCCATGCCTCTTAATGATAATACAAGAATCGATTACCCATGTCCTCTTAATGATAAAACATGTGGCGATTACCCATTTCCTCTGAATTATAAGACAAGCAGTGATTACCCATGTCCTCTAAATGATAAGAAAAGCAGCGATTACCCAAGTCACTTGATGATAAGAAAAGAGGTGAATACCCATGTCCCATAATGATAGGACAAGATTCAAATACCGATGTCTCATAATGATAAGATGAGTTAAGATTAATGGAAAAACTCCCACAAAAATGAACTAAGGTTACTTCAAGAAGTATCGCATATGTGATTTAAGAATATTTCTACTTGCATTGATCATGATCACGATTATGATTTTAGTCTCTTATCTTAAATTTTAAACTTAATCTTTGGATGTCATGAAAAGTCTTTTTAACATTATTTTGTTACTTTTATTGATGGTTATCATACTTGGTACATTATTTGACTAACACATACTCATGCCTACATTCTTATACAAATGTAGGGTTCGACGCTCCATTTTCGCATTCCCATGGCTAGAGATCACCTTAGTAGATATTGAAGATTAGTGAGTCTTCATGTTTCGAGGACCAAACTTTTATTTCCTATTGTCTTTTCTTTAAAGTATTTTATGTGATGTACGGATTACGTCCCGATCACTCTTGATGTCCTAGAAGGCATTGATACAATGTAGACTTTCACTTCATTTTATTAAACTCATTATGATATGAATTATCTTTTAAAATCTTTTGATTTATATTATCTTGTAAGATGTATGCTAATGTAGTTGTGTAGGCCCTCTTGAAGTCTTATACGATATGTCATGACTAGAGTGTACTTTGGGTTGTGACAATAACTCAATCACACGATCTAGAATATAAGACAAGATAACATTTCATAAATGTCTAAGCATCCCCCTAATTATAAATGTGGTGTGCAACACATTCATAAGTCTCTGTAGGATGACCTGCTCTGATACCACTTTTTTTCACTCTCAAATTCCCATTAAGACAGACAGGTACCCGATGCCCTAAAGGCCCAATGGAGCCAACTTATAACTCTTGCTTATCATAAATGGAATAATGAAGTTATAACTATTTAATCAATATAAGCAAAATACTGTGATAAAAGACTAGCATAGATAGTCCCAAAATATATATACTTGCTTGGCCGTTGAGGCCTAAATTACTAGAAAACAAAACATAATCACGCTTTAATTTGACATTAGTCTACAGATCATCTTAAAGATAGACGATGCACTTAGGTTGGGACAGGACCTTTTCATACCCTTAACTATAATAAATTATCAAATATATGTTAGAGACTCGACAAGCCACGAATAAACATAGAGCTCACAACAGGTAGCTGAGTATCCTTTGCTTATAGTGGACACATGCTATTTTCTTGAGTACATGTACTTGCGACATGAAACAAAACGTCTCTATCAAGGACGTCACTACAAAAGAATGTACTAAATAAGTAAGGTAGATGATGCAACTATTTGCTCTTATAAAGTTAGTTAAAAACTCGAAGTAGGTGATGCACCCACTTGACACCTACTAGCTTAATTTTGTCAAGTAATCACCTCACTAATTTTATACCATTTTCCGAATGATAATTCTTTAACTTAAACTTAACACTAAACTCTAAACATTAAGTTTAATTACCACCTTACTTCTAGAGCTTAAATAGTTTCATCAACATTAACTTAGTCGTATGCATGTTTAAATGTACGGGGTGTTACAGTAGAAACCATTTTCCCAACCTTTAATAAAGATATGGACAAACCCATAAGAGCATAATTCCCCACTTTCAATTCTAAGAAAGTTTTGTTCGCAACCTGAAATGTGACCAATTGGATCCTACAATCTATGGAAGCACAACAGAAACTATAGAATCACGAATTGGCATAGAGACAAAAAAAAAGACTAGAAACTATTGCAGGACCAATGTCAAATCTCATAGCCACATAAGGAGTAACAAAAATAATGAATCACCTGGATCAATCAAAGCATTGAGAGCAAGATGAAAAACTTTCAACATATCGGTAACAACATTCGTACATCCCTTATGATCATGTTGAGTTTGAAGAGCATAAAATCTATTCTAATAAGGAGAACCAAAACAAGAACCACTAGGTTGTTCTTGCTTATCAACTTTTCCGTTACAATCTTTCAATGGATAATACCTTTTCTTGTGGTCACTCTTCCCACAATCAAAGCAGATACCCATACCTGCTAAGAACTTTTCTAAGTGACTCTTGCCACGGTTTTTGCAAACGGGAATAGAAGATCCATTTTCACTACTTCGTTGAGGCTTAGGGTCAGACAACCTATCTTTGTTTAACTTATAAGATGGAGAATTTGAAGAACTTGACCAGTTGAGAATGACCATTTCCACCAGACCTAGAATTAGAAAAGTCACCATTAACGGTTCTTGCCCTCTTTTACTCCCTATATTTCTCCTATAGATTTATTTTTTCAATTTGTTGGGCATGTATCATTAGATGTGAGATATCCATCTCCTTGATAAACAAGGTGGTATGGAACTCTTTGACCACCATTTAAGAAACACCCAATAAAAACTTACACATCCTTACCCTAGAGCCGACAACCATAGTTTGAGAATAGTTAGCCAATTGAGTGAAATTTAAAGCTTACTCTTTCAATCCCATATTTCATTAACTAAGACTAATAAACTCAACCACCATCACCTATCTCATCGAGCAGAAAGAAAATATTTAGAAAAGTCCCTTTAAACTTCTCAAAATCAAGAGGACCCACATCAATAGCCCTCTCTTCCTTCTGTTAGTTGAACCAAACTTGAGAAACACCTTTGAGTTGATAAGAAGCCAATTTTGCCTTCTATACCGTTGACACACCCATAATTTCCATTATCTTATAAATCTCATTAATGAACTCTTAAGTATACTCATCAAATTTAGACCCATGAAACTCATCCTGGGGAAGTTGCACACCCTTATCGCCGACATACCAACATTTGGGTTAACGGGAGCAATAGTCTCTCTATTAACTTGGTTTGTTATAGCTTCAACATTTATTTGGAAAGTAACTCGAAATTTAGCATGAGTCACTTGCTCGGCAAAAGGATCGAACGACACTTAAGAAATCTCTGGCTCTAGATTTATTCTTTCATTAGCTATTTGAGGAGGCATAACCTAAAATGCATGAAAAGAGTAAAGAGAAAGAACTTCATAGAGCTGAACTTAATGGAACGAATTTAGAATAGTGAAAGAAGTGAAGTTTCTTAAATGGATTGTAGCCTCATATTCATAAATGTGGCACACTTCTGACTCATGAGCAAGAATGTACTCAACGCAGCTTGTCATACATCCTATAATCTTTTTTAAAAAAAACCAACTCTCTCATTACCAAGTTTATCACAACCCAAAGTACACCGTAGATGTGACATGGAAAACACAACCCCAAGAAACCCTAAACTATCCATTTGACATAAGCATTATGGAAAAGAAATATAGCATGAGAGAGTAGACAATAAAAGTCTTATATCATACGAGGAATTTGAATATAAGTGTGAAATGCTAAACTACATTTGACATAGCATTTCTAACATCATAGGAGTGGTTGGAATGTAACACATATATCACATGCAATTCTGCAAATGAAAAGACAATATGAAAAATAAATCATCGGTGGCTTTCTCCTCGAAGCACAATGACTGACCAATCCACCATGCTAGTTGAACAAATCAAGCTAGCCACAAGCCAGATGAGGAACATCACACCCTATATTATAAGACAATATAGGCACAAGTATGCATAAATACATTAAATAATCTAAGTATGGAGAAATGCATAAAAACATAGGCATGATAATTTGAGGACCTTTAAACATGATATGCCTGACCAAGTAAAACTTATAAAATTTCTTTAAAGAATACATGATTCATAATCAATATAAATGCATACTTAAAACATGAGGATGACTTTCATAGAACCTTTGAGGAAAATATTGTTCATTTGTCAGATATTTACCATCAACCAAAAATAAGACAATTTGAGCTATAATCTGGAATTTGATATGACCCTCACACCGAAAAGGGGGAAACTACTTGCCATGGTAGAATTATGTCACATTCATTCTTAATTGCTTTTGTGGATACACTAAATTTGTCATTGAAGACAATCCTATAGGGGTACATAGTTTGGGACAAGAAAATTGCTACTCAAGAACAGTCCTCTACTAGTAGTAGGGCCTCCATTCAAAAGTCCTCCCGATTTTAAGTAAATACCAATGAAAAAGACATAATCATATAGAATACTTGGAAATACAAAATTAAAGTACCCCCTTTCTTAGGTTTCTAAACTATCCCTATTTCTTAGGTTTCTAATCTTCTAAGTGCATACTTCTAACTCTGGGCCCTTTTACTACTGGCTCATAACTCATACTATCTTTTGTATTAAAATACTACTAAAGAATTCTATAGCACAGTTCCCTCTTGAATGATATCACCAGAGACAAGGTTTGGAGATAAGAATTAGAGAGCACATCTTGCTTTTAGCTCGAACGCACAATTCATATGAATAAGTTAGAATTAATACACTTAAGCACATCAATGGTATTCTTTCCAACCCTTCTAAGATCTCTTCACTTTCTGAAAACTTTATCTGAGACTAACATATCAAAAAGGATATGGCCTTTCCTATTTCAACCACCTTTAGTATGAGAGGTAGTTGAATGAATTTAAGAAATGCATGATTCTCAATAAGTTCCTTATGGCATAGTTCTATTACATGATTTAGAGTATGAAAGAAGGGAATTTTTTCTTAAATTTCTATAGTCCATAATTTAAAGTAGTCGGGCACTCACAACAATAAATAGCTCCTATTGACATCATAGACACTTAGAACGCTTAAACTATGTGGTCTGATACCAAATTTGTCACACCTCGAGCCTACACTCCAAACATGGCCAACACTCGAGAATCATTGCTTCTACCCAAATTAACCCTTGTCCTGGTTGAATGCTATTGAAGGTGGCATATAGAAGCATGAAAATTGAAGGAAATATTTAAAAAAGTTCACTTACTCTCAAATTTATCTGAAGATACTTAGTATGAATCATAAATTTTTCAATAAAACATCTGAAACTGAATATAGAATGACCCTCCAAAATTGTCTATCTATGAAGCCTCTACTGTATAAAAATAGGTGTCGGGACAAGAACCCACAAAACCTCAAAATGCTACTATTAACAAATGATAAATCTGGAGTATTCTAAAAGTGAGGAGGTCTCACTAAAGTTGATGAGCGGATGATGTGATCTCAAGGGAACTCATGTGGATGATCCTAAGTTTCTAAATCTACATTAACAAATAACTTAACTTAAACACCGAAGGTAATTCAACTAAAGAATAACATAAATCATGATAACATATACTCATATAATGCTCATAGGTATGAAAATAACTTATCATCTTAAATAATATATTAGGCTCAACTCAAAAGTTATATCTTAAAAAAAGATGTAATTATATTGTAATTAGTATCATACTTGTTTTCATGCTTAAAAGTCATAAGGGTTTGGATGACCATAAAAATCGTGCTAAATTTGTACCATAAAGTTTTAAAACTTAAGTTAAATAATGAAACCATAACTTATTGAATAAAGATCATCATTTCATATAAGCCCAAGCTATACTTACAATAATATTATGAAATTCTTGAGAATAAAAATACTTTAGGCATGAAAGAAAAAAGAATACTCTCGTTGAAGTCTTACATACCTGGAAGAACAATGTTCTTGGAGAAACTTGAATACAATTTTGGAAGATGAAGTTTTGAGAAGAGTCTTGGATTGAATACCTTAATTATCTTAAAGAGAATCTTGATCAAGGAGCCTTTAGATCTTGGGAAATTGAAGAAATATCTTTCTTGGAGTTCTTGATCTTCGAAGAAGAAGAATCAGGGATTTTGAGAGTTTCTATACATAAAATGATGATATTAAGTTATAATATGGACTTAGGAAAGTTAATTATGGGTAAAAGGTCAAGAATACCATTTTGGGAAAGTAAGATGATCATAAAAACAAAAAAAATGACCTTTTAAAGAATCGTGTCAGCAAAATTAGCGATCAGCAGGTCCCCTTGCTGATATATTTGGCAGTTCGCCAATTGGAAATTTAGATCGCGAAAATAGAGAAATACTTAAAGTTTTTAGGAATATTCGGTGAGATAATTTGGTATTTTCCAACCCAATTGGTGAGTTGCCAAATAAGTAGGTGTCCTCATTGAATTTCTCATCTCGGACACATTTCAGTAAAACAACCATAACTTTTTAAATTGAACTTGAAATAAGGAAAACTTAGTGGCATTGGGAATAAGACTCATACACCATGAATTATATAGGTCATATGCCACTAACTCTTTATATGTTGAGAGATATGATTTTTTGAATTTGACCGTTATATGAACTCATAAAAAAACTTAACGGATAGACTACTTTGAACTTAGCTTCGTATTTCAGGTCTCTTGTTACCCTAGATAACTTTTGGTACCCTTGTTAAATGTCCTTAATACACCTTAACAAGTATGGCATCACCTGGTTCAAGCTCATGTACTTACTTTGAAGGATTCAAATTTTAATAGTAGATGTATGAGGTGTTATAGAATGATGTGGATCTTAGCTAAGAAATATTTGGGCTGTTACAACAACTTAGTTCCTTGTAGACTTGTACAATATATTAGGGTATGATAATTAGTAGACAACTTAGCTCAGCTTGCACTTTTGTATTTTTGTTTTATCCTTTTGAATGGCATGGCGTGTACACAGAATATTGTGGATGTACTGGTGATTTAGCATCGACTTGTGGAGTATGAGTAGGAGTGGGTCCCTGATGAGTCTAAGGTAGTCTTGTGCCTTTCCTATAATCGAAGTTGTGATTTCAAAGTGATATAGGAGTCATTGGATTATGTTTTCTATTCTTAGAGCATGTTTACATTATTATTGCTCATGTTTGAGGCTCCTGGTGCATCTTTCTTTTAGCCAGGTTCTCTCCCCGCTTGTATCATCCCTTTGGTCAGTTTAAGTCCTAATTGTGTAATTATGTATCTTTTGATCCAATTCAAGTAATGACAAAGAGGTCCAATCTTATATTTCCCTTTTGACCAGATTCATGTTCTGACTAGGTGACTCTATTGTAACACCCATTGATCCGATTATAGTTCTGATGCAGAGGTCCTATCTTATATTTCCAGTGGATCCGATTCAAGCTCCAGCTGGGAGTTTTAATTTTGACATACCATTTGATCTGATTCAAGATCTAACTAGGTGATTTTTATTTTATTTTTTATTCCTTTCAACAACTTTAGTCTAGGAGAGGTTGTGGGAGTTATTGTCATATCCTCGAGTTGTTTTATTAGTTTCTAGATGTTATGTATACTTTACGGGATTATGGGGGTCTGTTCAGGTTTTACTTAAGCTTGCGCACCAGTGTACTTTCTAGGCATATGGTCTAGTTAAGTTTCACTAGTTGTACTTATTTCTTATCAATTCTTAGTACACTATTGTGCATTCATTTTTGTTTCCCATTGTTTGACCTCTCTGTGTTTATTTTTTGCATTTTATACTTTGTTTACTTCTATTACTCAGTCGGATTATGGTGCCTACTAAGTAATTATTTTGGATACTCATACTATACTTTGATCGACTTTGTAATGCAGGTGTAGACACCAGTTACCAATCTTGTTTCAAAAAATCGGGCCGTGATAAAACATTTCTTTAAAAGATTACAATTTATCTTTTTAATTTTTCTATTATGTGTAGTCATATTATTTGATTAGTTTTTTTTTTCAATTATGGAATATTGATTAACCTCAAAACTAATTTAGAAAAAAAAATCACCGAGGGTCATGTAATAGGTTGGTGCGTATCATATAATAATAAAAAGACAATTAAGAAGGATTCAATTTTTAAAAAAGTTGAAAGTAGTATAAAATTTCTTCTAAATGTAATTTCTTCCAAAATTGGAAAAAATAATAATATAATACTATAATAAACATATTTGCTATAAACTTATTACCATGGTTTGTGGATACTACTTATTCAAATTTAAACAACACTAATTATTTTCCTTATCAGAAATGATTGACTAAAAATGTTTGGCTAGTATAAGACCGAATCCAAAAACTACATATAATTCAAGATGATACACCCTCATTTATAATTATTCCAAAACAGTTATTATTGACAATAAAAAATTCTCTAATTCAAACAATTCAAGGATTTTCCGAATTCAAAATTTTCATGTGTATATATATATATAAGGGTCAATCTTAGGCAAAGACAAGAACAACAACAACAACAACAAAGTTATTCTTGAACAAACAGATATATCCTCATATTCCTCCTCTTTAGCCATGCCTAGAAACAAAGTAATATTTGCTTTGATTGAAAATGAAACTGATAGAAAAGTCTCATATAAGAAAAGACACATAGGGTTCCTAAAAAATGCACAAGAACTCATGACTCTTTGTGACATTGAAATTGTTGCCATCATATATAGTCCTTATAGTGATGAACCTAAGGTGTTCCCCAATCATGGTGTTGCAATCAACACCTTTCGAAAGTTTATAGAATTGGCAACAATGGAGAGATCAAATCAACTCCAACTACACAAAATAGTAATTTCTTAGACTTAGATTGTGTAACCGATATGAATAAAATAATTCAACTATGGATAGGATATATCTCAAAACAAATAATAGATAATAAAATAATCATCACAGAAGTACCAGGATACATAGAAAGGACACTCATAGGAATAGTAAAATTATGGTTACAAAATCTACCAGAAGAAAGTATAAACACACTAAGAAGTAATAAAAACATAGATGGTAAAATAGCAACAACAACTATAGATATCTTAAATAAATATGAAATAGTCATACGAAATGAGTTTAGTAGTACAACTACCGAAACAGAAGAACAAAATAAAGAAAAACAATTAAACAGAAATCTAATGTTAAAATTAGCAATCTGTAATATGTGTTACTTAGATGAATACACATGTGTATTTAGGGAATATTATTATAAAGGAACATATACACCAGAAGAAGGAAAAGAAATAAGAAGATTATATTTTACAAAACTACCAGAACCATTTAGTTCAAAAATAATAAAAGATTGGAATGAAACAGGTTTACAAGATACTTTAGGAGCAAGAATAAGATTTTTGCAAAAATGATATTCAGATATATGTGAGAAATATAGGGAAGAGATAAAAATGGAAAAATCCATGATAAAAAATTTAGCATGTTGTAAAGACAAGGTAGCACCCCAATTCGGATGCACTGATAATTATTATAAAAAGAATAGACAGCAGGGTAAATTCAAAAAATATAAATCCCAATATAAATATAAAAGGCCCTAGACGAAGATATTACGTAAAAAATGTTAACAATAAAAGACCATATAAACCAAAACAGGAAATTACTGAATGTACATGTTATAACTGTGGAAAATTAGGACATATAGCTAAAGATTGTAAATTACCCAGAAATCCTAACAAAAAGCAAATAGCCGAAATAGTAATAAATAATGACGAATATATGCAGTTAGAATATATAGATTATGAACTCGATAGTGATGACAGTATGTATGAATTATCTGAAAATGAATTAAGTACAAAAATAGAAGAATTAAATATATCTGATAATGACTGAAAAAGAAGTAAAAATAATAGATAAGGAAGAACATATAAATGAATAATCCTCAGAGCAAAATATCATATTTGATACTAATATATTTGAACAAATAAAAGGAAAAGAATTAGATCTAAGTGTAGAAAAAATATTCAAGGTACCAGTAATAAAAAATTTCTTTAAAAAACAAAAAGAAGAATACTATGTGGTAAGCCAAAAAGAACATATAATAGATTGTAAATATACTAAAGGGAAAGCAAAAATACCTATAATAAATAAAAGAATAATAAATAAGGAAATACAAGTAATTCAAGCTAAAGAGCCAATAAAATATGTACACCTAGGAGGAACGGATATATTAATAAAAGCATGCTTTAGAGAAGGAATAGATACACCTATAGAAATATATTTAGTAGATGACAGAATAATAGAACCTATAAAAAAGTATAATAAGTGTAGTAAAAGGAAATCTAATACACCAAAAGTTTAAATTCATCATAAGTGCTAATTATTCAGTAGCAATAAATGACAGAAATATAGATAAATCACTCGTACTATACTGGAAAATGTCAGGAATAGAACTAGCCACAGGTAGCAAAATATGCACAGCAAGATGTAAGAACTTATATCTACTAACAACAAAACATAAGATAACAGCAAAAAATAAAATAAATAGGATAAAGATAGAAAATCCATTTGAACAAATTGTCACCGTAATAGATAACAATGACTATAGCTATAAAGAAATAGACATAGAAGAAGATCTAGAAATAGTCAGCACATCCAAAAGAGTAAAAAACTATAATTATGAAACACCCCAATCATCGAGAAAATCGGTAGAAATAAGTGAAATAGAACCATACCACTACTATGTAACAGGAATACTAGAACAAAGAAAATATATTATAGCAATAGATACTGGACAAGAAGAGAATTACATAACAAGGGAGTTAGTAGTAGAAGATGAAATAAATACTAAAGAACAGGAATACTCAGGACTACCTAAAGAATTATTCCAAACCGAAGAAATAGTAGAAAAAGAGATAATTATTGGAGGAATACCAATATTAATAAAATTCAGAATCTACCAAGGAGATAAAAATATCATACTAGGAATAAAATGGTTAGAAGAAGTGAAACCATATAACTTAGAAGCTACACAATTAACCATAACCTATAAAAATAAAAAAGTAATAATAAAAAGAACAATATGAGGACCTTTTATTATATGATACTTATCATTAGCAAAGTTGAATGAATTTTTTATTGCAAAAATAATTATTTTAACATTTTCTACTCTTTGTTATCTAGCGTAAAAGGGAGGAAAAAAACATTTATGATGAGTTACTATTACTAACCACTCTTGTGGATGGTCAAATAAATTTCAACTTCAAATTATAGAAAATGTGAACAAGTTATCCTCCAAATTTGTTCTAACATTTGATAAATTATTAAACCTGAGCAATCTCAATTATCTAAATCTTCTGATTCCTTAGTAAAGTTCAATGATTTTTGTTACTACAAATTACAAAACCCAGTTAAGTAAATTTCAATGATATATGTATAAAAACTGAATAATTTTTATGCTGCAACAAATAATCTAGTAAAAATAAAATAAAATAAAAACTATGTTATCACGTGTGAAATTAAAGTATTCTATTTTTTCAAGTTTCATACGTGAATTATTAGGTATGAGAGTTTCCTGCCTAAATTGTGATCATCTATTTATCAAAACATACCTCAGATCATCTATATGTTGTTCCCTTATTCTACCTGAAATATCACCACCATTAAAATAGGAAAATTGAACAGTTGGTCAAAATCCATAAACATGTCTTTGGAGACGCCTTCCTCCGAATGTTTCTTCTAGTATTCAATCACTTTAATTTGGTCATTGTTTTGCTATGAATGTTAGGCAGGGAAATGACGTTTGAAACACAATCGTCTTCAATCATATTCTTGATAACTTGTGACCTTACGACTATCGCCTCGTCCAGTACAAATACCTTACCATCGCAAGTCTTTAGAGTTAAGAACTTTGTTAAAGAAGACATGATGATAAAAATATATTTGAATAAGAAATGTTATTTATTTTTGTTGAGAATATTATTGAAAGGAAATTTGAATGATTATAATGTCTGAGAGGTTTGAAGGGCTTAATTTATAGAGCATTAGGTTTTCACTGTTCTAGTTGAAGTAGGAAGTCAAAACGGGGAAAAAAAAGTTCATGGGAATATTTGGAGAAGAAGACTCACTTTCCTTTTTTTGTTTCTGGGTTTCTTTAATTTTTGTTTGTAGTTGTTCACATGGGCTTGGATCACTTTTGGACCCAAGCTGCCTAGTTGTCTTAGTTTTTCTTTTAATAAATGGACCTTGCCCAATCTTTAATTATTATTTTTTTTAAAAGAAGACTATTATGTAAAGACAAAATTTCTTGTAATTCGAGTTAATGGGTGTTTGAAAAATCCAATCTTTATCACTCAGAACATATGTAACAGATAGGAAGATGGTGATAGGTACAAAAAAGCTTTGTTGTGTATCTTCTTGTAAAAGCTGAAGTTAATATGACTTTGGAGAATGGTGTTTGAATAGTTGTAGACACATCTTTAAGCTAGCACTAAGTTTTCTTTTTTTATACCCTAAACAAGAGGAAATTAAGACTCTACCTAACTTTCTCAAATAATATAACTAGCTTTAATTTCTTTCCAACTAACCTTCTTATTCATGATATTTTTAAAAGACATGTAAAGAGAAAAATCTAATATTTAATATGAGACGGAGGAAGTAACGTTCATCATATTATTTTGTTTGTATGTTAATTGTCCTCCCAACATGAACGATATAAGTGGAGAAACTATTCTAGGTCTTATGAATTAGAGATAAAAAATGCATCATTACCCCATTCAACTATAACACATTTTTAAAAAGACACTGGAACTTTGCAAAGGTCCTAGCACCCCCTTAAATAAACGTGGTAAAAATATCCCAAATTTTTTGTCACTCTCACGTATAAGAAATAAAGTGCATACCGTAACATCTCGCAATTTGAAATAACTAGGAAGAAGCTAATAATTGGAAATAGTCATTTTTGGAAAGAATGAAAATTTGGAAATTTTGTTAAGTTAGAATAAGCTGAGTTTTGGCAAACTTCAAACGGCCATTACTTCTAGCTCAGGATGAGTTATAGGTA
>JAJOOS010006550.1:0-30901 GCA_029582725.1 Solanum chiquidenum
ATTCTAATAGCTAAGAACCCAATAATTCTAACATTCAAGAAACCCTAGGTCTAGTCATAATAAGGGAATCAAGAAACTGACTGAAAACTAGGGACCTAATGGGTGAAAGGAACCCACTAGTGAAATCCCACATACCTAGTGACGAATTTTACGGAGAAATCCTTTTATTTATGGGCAGGAATTGAAGAAAACTTATTGCGTTCTTGAACTAGGGTTCTTGACTTCTTTCTCCTCTTAGCGTTCTAATTTTTCTAGGTTTGATTAATGATTTGACTTAGGTAACTTCTAGTTATGTTTCTAGGCTTAAACTGAGTAAAAACCTCATAATTTAGGGTCTAAACGACGTAGCTTAGGGGTCCAACAAAATAGGAAAAGACCAAAAGACCCCTGACTTAACTGCTATCGGAGTGATCGACGGACGGGACCTACGGTCCGTAGGTCAATCTACGGTCCGTAGATTGGGGTCGTAGGTCAAATCTGCCCGACAAGGCTCCACTAAAATAAGCATAACTTTTTACTCGGAGGTCGGATTTTAGTAAACCCAGTGGCGTTGGAAAGAAGATTCAACTATCTATCATATCATAGGTCATGGGACACATAACTCATTTTGTGCTAAGAGTTATGACCATTTGAAGTTGACCCAATCAACAATTTTCATCTAACTGGCTGCTGACCCTCACCTATGGTCAGACCTACGGACCGTAGATAGAACGACGGTCCGTGCTGGTCGGCCATCATTTGCGTCAAAGGCTGGGTAAAGGGGGCCTCGATCCACGGACACAGACCACGGACCGTGGTCTGACCTACGAACCGTGGGCCTGTTCGTAGGTCGAGACTTAGCCGATTTTCTGAGCTGGTTTTGGGAGAGGTTGTAGTGGTGAACCACGGACCACCAGCACGGGCCGTGGTCTGACCTACGGTTTGTGGGTGGCAACCATAGGTTGCACGTGCAACTTCTCAAAATCTGCATTTTTAGTGTGTTTCGAATACGGGGTGTTACATCAATGGATAGTTGGCAAACTACTCTATTTAACCATGACAAGACCTGACATCTCCTTTGGGGTTCAAACATTAAGTCAATTTCTACAGCAACCTAAGAAGTCACATATGACCGCAACATTAAGGATTGTGAGATATGTGAAAAAACAACCAGGACAAGGATAAGGCCTACTACTGTCCAGCTACTCAAAGAATACTATCACTGCTTATTGTGATGCAGACTGGGCTTTTTGCCCTCTAACAAGAAGATCAATAACTGGTTACTTTATGCAATATGGAGGATCTCTAGTTTCATGGAAGTCAAAGAAACAAACAACTGTTTCTAAAAGTTCAGTTGAAGTTGAATACATGAGCATTGCAACCACGGTAATAGAAATTATATGGCTGAATGTTGTAATTGAGGAAATCAACATTGAAGTTTCACTACTTATCAACATACATACTGATAGCAAAGCTGCTATGCAACTTGCAGCCAATCCAGTCTATCATGAGAGGACCAAACACATTGAGTTTGATTGTCATTTTATAAGAGAAAAAATCACACAAGGGTTAGTATCTACCAAGTACATTCCTACATAAGATCAACCAGCTGATCTGCTCGTTAAAGGACTCACAAAATTGCAACTGCAACATCTCAGCTCCAAGCTAGGAGTTCTGAACATCTTCTCACTTCCCAGCTTGAGTGGGAGTGTTGAGAATGAGCAAAACAAGGCAGAATCAAATGTGTGAACCTGGTCCTTCGTATGTGTTCCCTAACCACTGTTACTGTGTAACTAACTTTCCATTAATTAGTTAAGTCAGTTACAATTAGATGTAAATCGGTTAGGATAGCTAAATGTGATTAGATATCACAACTACTATAAAGAGGAGATCTACAATGTAACTACAACAAGATTGAATAACAAGATATTCTTCTCCTCCTCCTCCTCCTTCTCCTTCTTCTCCTTCTTCTTCTTCTTCTTCTTCTTCCCTGTTCATAAATAATTTCAGTAACAAGTTATTCCGCAATAATTAATCTTGTGATAAGTTATTCCATCATTTATGAGGGATAACTTATCCTATTATAAAAGTATAAATGGTGGAACAAATAATCTCAAGGCTGCCTAATACCTACAATTAAAGTTAAAAGATCTTTGCGGAAAAAAAAAAGATAGCACGTTCTCTTATGACATTAACTTTTTAATTTCATCTTGATAATTTTGTGACGAAATTGGGATACCTCCAATTCTTATTTGTATGGATTCCTGTAATTTGTCTTTTACAAGTTTGATCTGTACAAAAATGGTACAAAGAGTTGGACCTTAAACCTGAAAAGCCTCATACATTTCATCGACCCAATGGATTGACAATCTCAGAGAAAATGGCAACGTTGTTCAATTTGGCACTCCTACTGACCGACATGGAGATACCATTGCTTGTCAATTTTCTTTCAACTTCACTTATCTCATCTTCATTCGTCCTTACATTAGCATCACCATTAATAATCAATGGAAAAGAAGGGTATACGTATCCATCCACCTCATTATCTGCACCCTCTTGGAGCTGTAATGCAAATTCTAAACTTCTCACAACATCACCCATTGATGGCCTTTCGACCCCTTGTTCCCTCAAACAGTGATATGCCAATTCTGCAAACTTGCTTAAGCATTCTGGGGCTATTTGTCCTTTCAAGTTTGGATCAATTATTTGTTCAACATTTCTTTTTTCACAACTCCTACAAGCCCATTCAGCCAAATTCACTTGCCCACTTGGCAAGTTTGGATTTATTGCTGGCCTACCACATAACACTTCAAACAGAACCACCCCAAAAGAATAAACATCTGATTTTACTGTCAATCGTTGGCGCTTGTAGTATTCAGGATCTACATACCCAAAACTTCCTTTCACTGCAGTGCTAACATGGGTAGTATCTGTCCCACCTACTGAACCTACTTTGGACAACCCAAAATCAGACACCTTGGCAATCCATTTATCGTCCAATAGGATATTAGTTGACTTGACATCACGGTGAATGATCGTATGTTTGGTACCTATAGCAACAAAATCAACTTTCATCAAGTAATTTACTCAAAATTAAACATATTGGATTGTAAATTGGTTGTTGGCTTGACATAAACCCGAAATGACCCATCAAACTATTGAATCAAAACATGTCAAAATGCAACTCGAACAAACAAAATCAAATTTGGGAGGTTTAGTCGTGTTCTGCTAATTGTATTTGACCCGTTTTTTGATCTATTCTGACCCAATAATTTTTTACCAAACAAAAAATATGTATATCATTAGATACCTGAATGGAGGTAATATAATCCTTTAGCTGCACCAATGCAAATGTCAAGGCGTTTCTTCCATGGAAGAGGAGCATTGCGAGTATTGTACAAGTGATCACGAAGAGTTCCATTAGCCATGTAATCATAAACCAAGATCATCTCATTCTTTTCATCACAATAACCAATTAAGGACACTAGATGTCGATGCCTTAGCTTCGATGATAACATCTCAATCTCTGTTTGGAACTCGCGAATCCCTTGCTTTGATGAAGGATTTGATCTCTTGACTGCAACTGTGATTGTACCATTGTCGAGGTACCCTTTATAAACATTACCAAATCCTCCATATCCAATCACAAATTTTTCATCAAAATTGTCGGTTGCATTTTTTATCTCTGCTATTAAAAAGTGTCGGCACAGATCGGATGGTAGTGATGATGACTTGGGAACACTTGTACCAGAACCTTTTACCCCATTTTGTCGTCGACGGGAAATTAAGAAACCCAGAATTGAGAAAACAGCAATAGCGCTAGTCACACCTGCGATGATAGCAACAATGATATGCCATGATATTTTTTTCTTCTTCTTGTTTGGTATCGGACCTTCTAAACGCAATTCAGGATATGGGACGGCCAGATTTCCATTTGGGTCGCTCAATTTGAAAATTTCCAAGGCATTTAAGATAACATTATCATACACAGCACCTGTTTCCATGTTTGGTTGCAATTCAAGCCACACATTTTCCTTTCTTAGTCGGACATCTTTGTATCTCACATACACCACGTAGTCTCGGTACGTTGGGATTCCCCAGTTGCCAGTCAGTGCAATTACATCAACTGCTTTATCTGCTGTTTGGTTTCCAATGTATATGTTGAAAAACCGGTTGTTTAATCGCCTAATTTCCGGGTCAATCTCACAAAAATGGAGTCTGAAAAGATAATAGAATCCAGAATCTAGAGGGAATTTCCAATCCAGGCTCCGGCTGTTATTGGCCAATTCCCTAGCGGTTGTGTAAACTATGTTTGGCGCGGTATAAGTTGGGGTTTCATCAGTGTAAGTAACGTTGACATCAAACTGAGGAGTTTGATTGTCATATCCGATCACAAATTTGTCATCTGCAGCCCATACACGATATATCCCCGTATCCCCTGTGCTAGCAACCAAATTACCTCCCACATTCAGCCTGTACAAAGTTTCAAGAGCAGTATTGTTATACATGTTATACATGTAATACAAACTTCTCTTCCCCACCAATTTGATGTCATAATCACCTCCGCGAAAATAAAGATTGGTGGGTATGGGAAGTATCTCAATCCCATTGACAAAAGCGTAAGAGTTGGGTGAAGGAGAAAACGTTATCTTGAGTGTCTTTGTCTCATTAACATTAATGACAAATTCTTTTCGAATAGCTTTACTAGAATTGGTAGTTGCATCGAAAGCGCTGAAGTTACTCAAGAGGGTGATATGATTTGCTGTGACAGAGAAAAAGGATTGAGATTTTGTGATGCCAAGGTAGGAGGAGGGATAAAAATAGAGACGGAGAAATTTGGTGCCAGGGGAAACAGGGAGAGTGTAAGTGAAGGGAGATTGGAAAATTCGGGCGCTCATATAAGGGACTCTCGTGACTGAAGTGTCAAAAGCCGTGGTTGTTGAGGATATGCTTGAAAAATTGATAGGCAAGAGACTTGGATCATGGGTATCCGTATACCATTGACGACCATCGGATTCATCTGTGGTGCCTGATGGTGCGCCACAACTTAGCAAGAAAGAGTCTGGCTTGAGAGCCACAGTGAAATGTAACAGGAGAAAGGAAACTAGAGCAATGGATAACATTGTCTTTATTTGGAAAATTTATGTTTTTGGTTTGCAGATATCGACAATTATACTGAACAATTGCCAAAAAATTGAGTGTTTTTTGCTTACTTTTTTTACTCTTGAGGGGAAAAGTTCAAACTTGAGGGGAGTCGTTAACAAATCCTAGTTGTAGACTTGTAGTGATATAATATTCAACTACCCCAATTAAATGATTGAACGACCCACAATTTACCGGTAACAACCAATTATCAACCATTCTAATTTTCAGTTGCTCTTTTTTTTAAAAAAGTTCTATATAAAACCCCTTTAACTCTTCAATCTCCCATTATATTGTTTTCTCTCATGATTCATCCATCATCTATGAATTTTAAGTACCATTCTTCTAACTCCGTCAAAGATTTACCTATTCATTTGAACTCAGATTGCAAGATATCACCCGTCTCTACCCAAGATCTCAGCATAACAATTCCTTTTTTGTCTAAATTGAGGAGTAAATGGGCTTCTAAATGCGATATTTCATTATTTACTTTTTCAGGACCTTGACTTGTCACATGAGTATGAATTTCATATTTTTGTATGTGAAAAGAAGTATAAATATCTTCATATACCAAATGCTCGCTAATAAGTATTAATCTTAATTAAATGGTTAACTGATTTTGAAGGACTGAAAAATCAGTGATATCCAAGAGTTGAGCTAGTCAAAGAAATTAAAGGTGAAAATAATTGCACTGAAAATGGGGACCATATACCAGGAATTTACCAAGGAAACAATGAAATATGAAAAGTGTGTTAATTGGTGTACTGTCTATTTACGTAGTCTTTGTAATGTTCCACTCAATAATTATATTCCACTGAACAGTAGACCTTATGATCGAGTAAATGAAACTTCTTTGGGTTAATCTCTGTGGAATTTGGATCGTTCTTTCTTAAATTTTTACCTGACTTTTCAACACTACCTAAAAATGAGAAGAAGAAAAAAAATGTATCTACTTTTGCATGTTTTGTTAACCAATTATATTAAAGCATGAAGGTCATTAGAAAAAATAGAAAGATAGTGTGTTCTGTTACGACATTAACTTTTTAATTTCTTCTTGATAATTTTGTGAAGAAATTGTGGATCCCTCCATATTCATATTTGTATTATTGTGTACGAGTGATGATGACACATCAAAAGGATCCTAACTTCTTTTTTTCTACTTATTATCAAGACGACTACTCCAAGTCTTTGTGTTTTAGCTCTGTTCAAGGGCAAGTGAAATAATTAGAAAGATATTTTTCTTGATGTGATTAATTTGTTTTCTTCTGCTTAAAAATCTTCTCCGTAGGGTCGTATGAATAAAACTTCACTAGTCTACCCAAGAAAAACTGGTGAAACTATTTTATACGTACCTTATATTTTTTTATTGGTTTTTTATCAGTGTTCGGAGTTTGCATTGGAGTTCCGACTAAATTCAGCAGAGTCTATTTGTGGGTGGCGCTCCTACCAAGATTTTCTCCCTCCGATTAAAAATGAAATAATCACACCTAGTGACGAATTTAGAGCCAAAAAATAGGGCATCGGCACCCGTGGTCTCTTCGTAAAATTAGATATTTTATAATATATATATATATATATATATTCTAAAATTTGTATAATATTATATTCTGGCACCCGTACTATAAGAAGTCCACATGGTTCACATGGTTAAATGTTGAGCTTTTGACCTTGAGGATTAAGGATCAAATTCCCACTTCAATCCATTTTACTTGGTGCACCCATGTTCGAAAAATCTTAGATTCGCCTTTGATCACACCACTACACCACAACTTATATTGGTATAGGTAGCTAATATACTTCTGAACATTATTCGCTACAGTCCATCGATATATATAATTACTTATTAGTTAGGACATAAATTCAACAAAAACATACTCCCTCTGTCCACTTTTATTTGTCATGTTGCGCTTTTCGAAAGTCAATTTGACTAATTTTTAAAGTTAAATTAGATTACATTAACTCGATATTTTTTAAAAAAAAAATTAGATATTCAAAATCTATACGAAAAGTACTATAAATTGCAATTTTTTGCATATCAATATGATGAAAATATACATCGTAAAATGTTGATCAAAGTTCTTATAGTTTGACTCTAAAAAAGGAAACCATGACAATTAATTGTGGACGGAGGGAGTATCAATTGAGACATTTGTGGAAATTCCGTGACAAGTTCATACTTAAGTATGGAGGTTGTGTTAACTTATAATTACTCATATGGACTATGGAGATTGTGTTAATTACTGTAGTAGTGATATGCTTTTTCAACTACCACTGAAAAATCAATTAAGTATTCAAGAGTTGACCTCGTCAAACAATGACAGAGAAATTAAATGTGCAAATAATAGGAATTTATTGCACTAAAAATGGGAACCATATATGTACCCAGGAGAATACAAAAAGGAAAAAGAAAAACAATATAAATTAAAATTGTTAATTGGGGTGTCTATCTTTTCTTGTAGGCCATACAAAAGACTTTTCCTAATGCAAGTCTTTGTTATGTTCCGCTCAATAATTCCTCTTGGCCATATAGACTAAAGACTTACGTGAAATGAAAGGTATTGAATTATTTTCTTTCGAAATTTTGGATGATTCTTTGTTAAATTTTGAACTGACTTTTCAACACTATAAAGAATAATGAAAAGGAAAAAAAAGTGTATCTACTTTTGCATGTTTATTAACCAATAATTTAAGAGGTATTTTCTCTTACGACATCAATTTTTTTTCCTTTTAATAATTCTTTGAAAAGGTTGTGGATCCCTCCATGTTCATATTTGAATATTATTGTATATGAGTGACGATGACACATCAAATGAGAGTCGTGTATTTCAGGTAACCAAACAAATAATTACTTGAGTTTAATAATTCCATCCCTAGCTTGGTTTGATTTGTTTTATTTATCAAAAGTGAGAGGGTAGATGCAAAACATACATCCACTGTATGGTCTGTTCATCTCTAAATCAAAGGTCTCAGGTTTATGTTTTGAGTATGAAAAAATTCTTGGTTGGAAGCGCTTCCTGGGGTCATACGCAACACAAATCTAAATAAGTTGGATTTTAATATAGATATCAGATATCAAATGGGAAATAAAAAAGCAAAAGATGCAAAACAAACAAAAAGAGGAAGCAAAGTTCACCCAACAAAATATAGTGAAACCATTTTATAGCTTATATACTTCTGAATAATGGCTTCAAATCATCTACATATATAATATAAGGACATAAATTCAACAAAGGAAAAAGAAAACAGAGAAGAACTAGTATGTAATTTATCATACTAGTTGTAACAATCTCATCGACCCGATGGATTCAAAATCTCAGAGAAAATAGTGTCACTCTTCAACTTGTCATCACTATTACTGGTCATGGATGTAGCACTGCTTGTGTATTTTCCTCCAACTTCATGTGAACCTGAAAATGCCTCGAATCCTTCGTCTGTAGATATATTGGTATGACCATTCATAATCATGGGGAAAGACGGGCTAGTCGGGTAACTGTTCAATTCCATTTTGTGACCTCTATTATCAGCTGCATCTTGAAGCTTTAATATAAATTCCAAATTCCAGACAACATCATTCATTGATGGCCTTTGGACTCCTTGATCCTTCAAGCAATTATATGCTGCTTCTGCAAACTTGTTTAAGCACTCTGGGGCAATTTGTCCTTCCAAATTCGGATCAATTATTTGTTGAAGATTTCCTTTTTTACAGCTCCTACAAGCCCAATCAGCCAAATTCACTTGCCCTTTCGGCATGTTAGGAATTAATGCTGGTCTAGCGCACAACACTTCGAATAACACCACCCCAAAAGAATACACATCAGATTTTTCTGTTAATTGTTGTCGCTTATAGTATTCAGGATCCAGATATCCAAAGCTTCCTTTCACAACAGTGCTAACATGGGTTTTTCCTGATCCACTAAGTGGACCGATTTTGGATAACCCAAAATCTGAAACCTTAGCAACCCATTTATCATCCAATAAAATGTTGGTTGATTTCACATCTCGATGAATAATGATATCCTTTTTACCTGTGAAATTAAATTTAACGATCATATCTACTATAGATAATAATAACTTATTATATTAAAATAATTAATCTTTATCTTTTTTACCAGTAAATCACTTAATTTACTAAATACACACTTTAATATGGTATAAGAGCAAATAAAAGTATAGAATTAAGTGACCGTATACCTGTATGGAGATAATGCAATCCTTTTGCTGCGCCAATGCAAATCTCAAGGCGTTTCTTCCATGGAAGTGGAGCATTATCAGTTTTGTATAAGTGATCACGAAGAGTTCCATGAGCCATGTAATCATAAACCAAGATCATCTCACTGTTATCATCACAATAACCAATTAAGGACACCAGATGCACATGCCTTAGCTTTGACAACATGTGAATCTCTGTTTCGAACTCGCGGACTCCTTGCTTTGATGAAGGATTCAATCTCTTGACTGCAACTATGGTTGCGCCGTTGTCTATGTACCCTTTGTACACATTACCGAAACCTCCATAGCCAATCACAAATTTTTCATCAAAATTGCCTGTTGCGGTTTTTATCTCTTCTAGTAAAAAGTGTCGGCACAGATCGGATGGTAGCGCTGATGAGCCTGAGCCACCGGTCCTTTGGGTTGAGTCCGATGTAATTGACAAAGGGATCCATGATGACTTTGTAACGCTTGTATGAAGTTCTTTTCCCCTTTTCCACCGCCGGAAAATTAAGAAACAGAGAATTGAAATCAAAGCAATTCCGCTAATAACAGCCACTGCAGTGATAACAGCAATGATGTGTGATGATCTCTTATTATTGCTGTTTGGTGGTGAATTAATCGGAACGAACAATTCAGGATTCGGCACGGAGAGGTTTCCATTTGAGTCGTTCAACTTGAAAATTTCTAAGCCATTTAAGATAGCATTTTGATACGCAGAACCTGGGTTAGGACTCAAATCAAGCGTCACGTTTTGCTCACCATCTTGGTTTCTAACATTAACCACATAGTCTTTGTATACCGGGATTCTCCAGCCTCCACTCCATTGTATTACATCAGCCTCTCGCTCGGCTTTTTGGTTTCCGATAGAAATGGAAAAACTTCTATCGTTTATTTCTTTAACTTCGAGCTGAATCTCACAAAAATGGAGCCTGAAAAGATAATAGAAGCCAGAGTTTAGAGGGAATTCCCAATCCAGGCTCTGGCTGTGATTGGCCATAATCCTAGAGGTTGTGTAAACTATCCTCGGCGCAGAATAAGCCGGGGTTTCAGAAGTGTAAGTGATGTTGGCATCATCAAAATGAGGAGTTTGATAGCCATATCCAACAACAAATGCATCATCTGAATCCCATACACGATACATCCCTGTATCCTCTGTGCTTGCAACTGAATTGCCTCCCACGTCCAGCCTGTACAAAGTTTCAAGAGCAGTGCTGTTATTGATGTTATATGTATTAGTATACCCAGCCAATTTGACGTCTCCATGGATGTAAAGATCAGTTGGCATAGAAAGTATCTCAATCCCATTAACAAAAGCATAAGAGTTTGGTGAAGGAGAAAAGGTTAATTTGAGTATCTGAGTTATATCAACATTGATGACATATTCTTTTTGAACTTGTTTACTACTACTTGCGGAGACTGTGAGGAAAGCGCTGAAGTTACTCAAGAGGGTTAAATGATTAGCTGTGACGGAGAAAAAAGATTCAGCTTTGTTGAAGCCGGAGTAATTGGCAGGGTAGAAATAGAGACGGAGGAATACTGTGCCAGGGGTAACACGGAAAGTGTAGGTGAATTGAGATCTCATAATACGAGCACCAGTCGTATAAGGAACTCTATTGACCGAAGGATCTTGTTCAGAAGCTGTGGCAGTTGTGGATATGCTTGAAAAGTCGGAAGGTAAGAAATTTGGGAAGTGAGTATCAGTATCCCATCGACGGTCAGTTTCATCGGTGGTGGCTGATTGTGCACCACAGTTAAGCAAGACATAGACAGTGGCGTTATACGGTGGGGGCGTGGTAGAAATAGTGGCCGTTATGAGTTGTAAGAAGAGAAAGAAAAGTAAAGTAATGGTTGCCATGGGCGTTTGTGTAAGGAGATATTAGTTGTTCCAAGGAACAATTATACACAACCAGACTTGAGTGTTGACTCTCAAGGCATTTCCTCTTCTTTATCTGTGGTTCATATGCCAAAGTTGACCCAGTCTTCTTCTTTAGTCATTGCAAGTATTTTTATGATTTATTAAATAATTTCAGATACTATAATAAGTTTGCTTTGATTTTTTTGTAATCAAATTAATTTTTAACACTTGTCTGTTAAATACATGTGATATAATTGAAATTTTGAGATTAAAATAGTGAATTCGGACATTGATGCTCTAAGTTTGTTGAAACAAAATTTATATATTTGAAAACAATGTACCAACATGGATTGTAGTGCATTGATGGGAGTGTTTCATCCTTAACCAGATGTCTAGGGTTTGAGCCCTGGGTTGGTATAGAAAAAATCATGTTGGGAACGCTACCCTCTAACGGGTCCTGCATGCGCGATTCGAATTTAATCGGAGCTCCAATGTGGGCTTCGGACACCTGCGAAAACCTAAAAAAGAAATTAAACATATTACTTTTGTTTCAATTTGTTTGATCTATTTTCCATTTTAGTACTTTCAAAAAAGAATGACTTGTTGCTTTAACTTTTTTATCAATTTTTTTATTTCAACATGATTTGTTTAATACCACGAGATAAAAGAATTTTTTTTGTACATTTGATAGATTTTTAATTTTAGACCACAAAATTTAAAAATATTTGAAAACCATAAAAGAAGATGAAAAGAAGAAAGTCCACAAAGGAGGTTGTAACTTGTATGGTTACACCCCACTAAAGATGTGATGGGCGTTGATGGGTTGCTTCTCTCGTTTTGGTTTTGAGTTGTTAGTATTGAATTTTTTTTGTAAGGAGCGCTACTTTGGATGAATGGGCTCTAAGTGGTGTGAATTTAGATATGTTACACAAGGATAAACTTGGTTACACAAAGATATGATGAACTTGGAATTATATGGGTAATCAGATATAACAAAATACAATAGATATATATGAAGCAAATAATTTAAAATATTAAAGATATTTTCAAGGTCATAAAAAGCCATTACTCACCAACTTTCATGTTTATTGCAGTAGTTAATAGTGTGTCCTTTCTCAAACTGTCTATTCTTACAGCATTGATTATGCCTGCTACCGAAAATAAATTTGGCCCACACTCAAAGTTACATTGCTCCTCTGATTTTTATGTTTTGGTCTTCCTTTTTCTGGCGATGTTACCTTGTGACACAAAAGCAAATATCTTTTACATTTAGTTTGGGAATAAGTAATTATCGTTGACGGCAACACATGAGGGGAAAAATATGTTTTTTTCTTAATATGTTAAAAGTGACAAGTTAGAAATAAGAATATATTTTTAATATAGTGAATAAGTAAAAGTGAATTGATATAATTAGTCTCCTGGTTGGCAAGTGTTAATTAAGTGAAAGAAGTTCTTTTTAATGTATGAGGGGCACTTTCTTTGAGATACCCTCTTGCATTTTCCAACAGCATGCACATTGCATCCTCCCTGCTTCAATTGTAAAAACTTCAGTATCCTTTGACGCGATTTAAAGCAAATTCAGTAAGTTTCAACTGAATTTCAACACACTAACTATGACAATCGACCTTTTAAACTTTTGGCTTCAATGCACTTGGAATAGTCGAACTTCTTACACAACTTTTTCAACTTAACACATACTATTAACTATACTTGGTAAGATAACAACCTTAATCATTTAAAGTTTCAGATCTAGAGACAACATATTAATTATGCAGATGTGCATTCAAATTTAGATGTTTAAATCTCAATGAGTAAAATAAAAGCCGTTCCTCTTTGAGCTAGCTTATACCAGAAATGCGAAACAGAGACATTAAGAAACGATTTGTTTTAGTGCTTTGTTGCTCAAGTTTTGAATCGTGTACAAATAAGTGGAAATAATCTTAGTTATTGTTAATCCCTTTTGGCGAATTCAGGATTTTGTTATTTCAATCAAAATAATGAAAATCAGAGTAATACTTTGGAGACAAAATAAAGCATTCTGTTCAAACGAAAACACTATAAAAATCAAGCATTTAGTACTTAAGAGACAATAAATACAAAATGTGTTTCTTCAACAAGAGTAGACGATGTTATTGGTTCAAGTAAAGCAAACAGGTAGTTGGAGACTTGTACATAAATATTTACTAATGGGATATTACATCACGATTGCAGCGGGTACCAAAATTGCAGCGTGTTGCCTTAACGTTCTTATTATTGATGCAATTACCGTAAATTTTTTCATTACATATCGCTGCTTTCTTCCCCGCGGACCCGTAAGATAATTTTTGTGATCTACCATTACCACGTACAGCAAGAATCCTAGTACTTGTTTCTGATTCCATCAAGAACTCATCATCATCATCCGGAAGACAATCACCTATGCTGCTGCTTGTCCCATTACATTCTGATACCGCTTCCACCTTTATTACGGTTACAAGCAGCACAAGGAGCATCATCATCATCATCATCCTCATCCTCGTCGTCTTGTATATATATTGGATTTTGTTTTTTCAAGAATTGATCGACTTATTATAAAATCCTTTCTCACTTTTGGTGTTGTTTAAGTAGATGTGAGCTGATACAATTAATGCCCACCCACTTTTAATGCTGGGATAAGAAATGAATGGACACACTTCTTCTTTACTTCGCTCCTATGCCCTACCTTCATTTAGTGGAAACCCCAGCATCCATCAGCTATATATGTATGGTGGACCTCAACCGTTGATGGCGTCGGCTTAAAAGTCTCGACGATTGGATTTGAATCTAGAGTGGGTCCAGTGAGTTCAACTTCATAAATGTCTGAATCATCACTAGCTTTAATATAAATATTTTAATTTAAATTTTTTTAAATAATATAAGCATGTCACTTACTTACTACAAAGCTTGAGGTGCAACTTTATGGAAACAAAAATTGGGTTGTAACTACTAAAATGCAAAAGAATTAAAATGTGGGAAATCAAACCCAAGTAAGCCTACTAAATGTCCACTTGTATACCCCAAATCAACTAGTGAAACCACTTTACCTTTGTTGCTAGGAGTGCTCATAAAAAAATATACAAAGTTATCCATGGACCCCTACACTAGAGGGTAGGTCCGCGGTCCGCCTGTGAATTCAACTAAATTCATTCGCTTTCCATGATATCTACAATTACGCCAAAAAAAATCAACGTCTATGTGTTCTGTTTATGCAATTTATGGCTGTAATTGTGTTTATATATATATGTATTAAGAATCACTTATGTTTATACATTTCTACTATGTTGTCTGAAAGTGATGATTTTGGTGAGTGCTTTGTTGCTGATGTTTCAAATAGTGAAATTGAACTGGAGACATACTAAAGCATTCTGTTAAAGATAAAACACCATCAATTTAGTACCTAAGAGACAATATTTATACAAAATGTAAAAATAAAGTAGTTTCTTCAACAAGAGAAGATATTATTGGTTCAAGTAAAGCAAACGATGCCTTGGAGACTTGTACATAAATATTTACTAGGATATTTCACGTTTGCAGCGGCTACCATAGTTGCAGCGTGTTGCCACAACGTTCTTATCATCGATGCAATTACCGTAAATTGATTCCTCACATATCTTTGCTGTATCCCCCGGCGCGTTTATAGATAGATGTTTGTTTCTAGCATTACCAGCAAGAATCATAGTGCTTGTTTCTGATTCCATCAAGAATTCATCAACATCTCCAATACAATCACCTATGTTGCTGCTTGTCCCATTACATTCTAATGCCGTAATTACATCTTGCACCTTTATTATGGTTACAAGTAGCACAACGAGCATCGTCCTCATCTTTTTGTAGCATTTCCTTTCCATGGTATATAATATATATTATATTGGAATTTGTTTTTACAAGAATTGATACAGTTACTATTCCTTTCTCACTTTGATATTGTTTAAATAGACTCCTAATAGATGTGAGCTGATACAGTTAATGCTCACACCCTGGGATACGAGATGAATGGACACCTTTTTTCTTTAGTTGACTTGATAGTCTTTGTTTGTTCTATGTCCTACGTCCTACCTTCATTTAGTGGAAACCCCAGCATACACCAGCTATGTATGGTCAACCTCAACTACCTATGGAGTCGCCTTAAAAAGTGTAGACGGTTGGATTTGGATTTGGATCCGGAGAGGGTACAATGAGTTCAACCAAAGGCGGATCCAACACTGACTATAATAAAAAACCCGCCACTGTAATAACCTCGGACCTGTTTAAACTTTGAAGTTTGACCATGGATCTGGACTAGATCGACGCTCTTAACAAAATTTATCACCAACTTTAATACAGTTTTTACATCACACAACAAATTGTAATTAGTTTCACAAATGATATTGCAGGATAATGATGAACCGAATTTGAGAGACTCACCAAAAGATGACATTTGTGCCGAATCATAACACCTAATCTGAACGAGAATTGATTAAGAGTGAATTATTCCAGCCTGTAAGGAATTCCTTCTGCTATGATATCCTAACAAGTGAATTTGTAGGGCAACAAAACCTATTTCCAAATACTGGAGTCAACTTAATAGTACAAAGCAAAAACAGTCGTTGCATAGAAATACAGCCCGAAACCTCGACGGGCAAAAGAAATGGCTACTGTAAGTTGACAAATAGTATATTTTTACCCAAAGAAAAAAAAGGATGATCAAAATTTCAAGCTGAAAAAGGTGTGAGCAATTTCTCCGAATTAAATCCAATCTCTAAAATTAAAAAGAGACTGCCACAAAGAACATTCAGCGGATTGCTAAACCTTGCATTGCCTGTGTGCTATCTTCTGTAATCTTGTTGGCTTGAACTGTGCTGATAACACCTGCAATGTTGCCCTGTAAAGAGTAGACAACAGTCAAAATCATACAAAGCATATGACCCATTACAAATAAGAATGAAAATGAACGAGCATCTGAAGAGATGTTGTGTGGAAGCAACGTGCTGCATTAATTTATGTTCGTGTTTTGGGCAGAAGAAATATAGGAGCATGCCTTGGAGGCGTTTGAGAGGGGAAGGGTGGGGATGTAACATCTCTAGCAAGTCGCATAAACCAGATTAATTACTGTTAGAGCTAGGTAGAAAAATAATTATTTACCCTCCAAGTCACTAGTTTCGTGCGGAGCTCTTGCCACTGATGCACACCAAACACACGCTCCGTACATCGGCTACACAATGACAACCAAACAATTAATACAACTAAGAATCACAGGAAAAAAAAAGAAAAGAAATCTCCAGCTGACAGAAGAGACAGTAAAGGAAGGCTGACTATAGAAACCACACCTCACTATTACTACTTGATTCATTTGATCAATCTTGCAATCAAGTAACTTAGCTGTAATTGCCTTAACAACCCACGATTCTACCTCAATGTCATCAATCTGAAAAGAGCAAAGACCAAATGAGCTACATGCAGAGCAGAAACATCAACAAACAAAATAAGATAAGAAATATACCTGCAATGTCTGTTTGATGACAGAATAAGGAATTTGACTAGATTCATTCAAGCCAAGATCTACCAAAGACATCAACCTCATCTTTGATATACAGTCATCATGGACAAGTCCTACAACATCAACCAAAAGTTTCAGGCCATAGCCCCTTCTAAATTGATGGCTTGATCTGTACAAAGGTAAGTACATTACCATAGGTTTTTAATAATGCTGAATTTGCTGCCTCAAAATCCAAGTAAGCATCCAGCCTCCGAGTGAGAAAGATCTTCAGAAGTTGATATACTGGACCATATTGAGCATCTTTCTCCAACTGGACTATAGCCGGCATATCTAGCAAGTCACACTGCCATATTGAAACGACAGAAATCAACTTTGGAACACAAGAATGCATAAGGCACAAAACTTCAACTCTTTTCCAATAGGCCTTCATTCTGATCATATAGTGGTCTAATCTACAGTAGTGGCAGCCAAGTAATAGCAAATTCAAACAGCTCTATCCAGAAAAGTCAAAAAAATTAACATTGTAATATACTATTTCATTCTGCTTATATTGTCAAGCACTCTGGTTAACTATGATGCGTGGAATGGTGATACCACAGAACACCAATTGCATCAAATATCAGCGAGAAAGCTTGGAAAATTGAGAATTTAAAATGAAACCATCGGATCAGTTATTTGACAAGCCTTTCACTGATCTGAACAATGGATGCCAGACTTCTGTTCACATTAAGGAGCCTTGATGGATTAAATTACTGTGGACAACTTTTCTTTTGTGTTTCTATTTTTGGATAAGTCTATGTGTGTTGTTTGTGCAATTTAAGAGCAAGTCACAAACCTCTTGTCCATTTCAGTTGTTTGTAGTGAGAGAGCACTTTAATATAGAAATACCTTAAACATATCAGGTGATCTGACAAAATCGACAATTGCGCGGGCAGCTTCTTCCTTAGCCTCATTCATATTAGAAGCATCTTCAGACGAAAAGGTTTCCAGATACTTTGTTAGAAACACGAAAGAATCTTTTGTAGAGCTGCAAATATGCACAAGTATGAGAAAAAGGCACCATCATAAGCATAAATAGACCAAAAAAGAAGACACTCCCATCTTACCCTTTGTTTTCCTTTAAAATGTTGGAGATTGCAAGAAACAGCTCTCTCTGATCTTTGACTCCAAGATTCCATTCCTTCAAAAAGTTATCCATCTTTTTGATGGATGGTAAAATGTGTTCAGTAACCTTTCCGGCAGTGGCCAAATTGAGGGACTTCAAGTAAATGCAGAAACGGCTGTATGGGTTCTCCAACAGATTGTAGAGATTGAACAAGCTGAAAAGAGATGAGAAAAAATGTGATGAGACAACAGAAAAAATTTGAGGGAATCAAAGTGATTAACACAAAGTGAGATACATTTTCAAGCGCAATGCGGGTTTATCATTGGGTTGTTGAATGATTTTAGCGGATATGAGCTCTGCCATCTCATGTACTTGGTCCAAGCTCTCAGGCTTCTTGACAAGGTTGCACATGATTGTGAAAATGCACTCAAGATCTGAGCAGAAAAAAACATATATTAGGTAATCACAAAGGCAAAAAAAAAGAAAAAAGAAGGGGAAAACAGAAAATGGGAAGAGAAACATAAGACGACAATTGACAATAACTGGCTCAAACATCAGACAATCAAATAATTGCTTTTACATGGATGAAAAAAGAAAAGCCCCTCAGTATGGAAAAGGCCAGGACGTATCATTTATCAGCAGTTGATTAGAATGAGGCAGAAATGTAGTTTTACCTTTTTCAGAAGCTTTAGAAAATATTATATCTGCAGAAGCGAGCATAAGTGAAGCCAAATCCAACCACCTTCCTTCAATCATGCATTTCTGGGCCTCAACACACAATCTATTAACTTGAGGCTCTGCAGTCTATAAATGGATCACCGATTCAGAACTTGTACAACGACCAAAAAGGTCCAATCAAAAAAATCTTTCACCAATCTGTTTGTATAGTATTCCATATGGGACTTACTGAAACAGATAAGTTTCCATGTTTCTCTCTCTCAGATATTTTAACACAATGCACCAAAAAAATAAGCAGTAGTTTGACTACAATCAGCAGAGATTATATAAAGCATAAGTGCATAACCATGACTCTGCATTTGGCATCAGCTTGGGTCGTTGTTGCCATAGGAAGCTTCACATGATACTATCTGATTTTGGATGGACTTTTGAGGATTTCTTTTGGGTCTTTTAAACACTACTCCCTCCGTTTAAAAAAGAATGGTCTAATTTGACTTGACACGGAGTTCAAGAAAATAAAGTTGACTTTTCAATCTTGTGGCCCTAAATTAAAGTTATTTCATATGTACCAAAATGCCCTTTAAACTTGTGGCCTTAAACATGCCAAGTGGAAAGCTAAAATTAAAGTGTTGCAAAGAAGGAAATGGGTCATTCTCTTTGAAACGGACTAAAAAGGAAAATAGGTCATTCTTTTTTTAAATTGAGGGAGTATCATTTCTAATTATCTCCTCTTTTCATAATTGTTATTCAGCAAGACTACCTATCTTTTCACTCAAAGAGGTCTTGCAAGTCCCTTCTCCACTTACATACCATGCTTCTGTTTGCGACAAGATTCAAACACTTGGCATGCTGAATTTGTTAGGAGTCCTCCAACTATATTTATTAGAGTAGTGGACATATTGCGATTTTTTTGAGTATGGTTTCCCTTGTTCCCCTTTCCAAGAACTCCAATGAGATGGAAGATAAAACATGAGCGTAGACTCAAGATAAGCATGTGATATTGGAGAGAACAGCATAAGCACAAAACTGCTGGCAAAATGAAGAGGGACGTTATATTACGTATGGTAACCCCTAAAATTCAGTAAGTAAGAAGTTACTTTGACAACCATGACCCACTACAACAGTTCAAAAGCTCCATTGTATCGAATCTCTAATAGGGACAAAAATATCTGGCAAAAGTATACTGGCATAAATCCCAGAAAAAGAGCAGGTTTGGAATGCAAAGAAACTACAAACAACAACAAAAACATGCCCGGTGTAATCCACAAACGGGGCAGGAATGCAAAGAAACTACACCACTAAATTTATACAGTCCGTTATTTCATATGTGACAACAAGTCAAACTAAAACAAAAAAACTATCCTTGGAATTTCTTTTTCTTGTTTCTCCAGGGGAAATGGATATCTGCGAAAAAGATTATAAGTTCAATTCATGTTTTTTCCTCTCCCTCCGGATCAATACACCAACTCGATTGTTGTATTTTCTGGTACATCCTTATGGATTGGATTAGTCTTTCTAGTGGGTAGTCATAATTCTCTCATCTCTTGAACCTATGCATCACAGACCCAAACAAAAATAACCTCTAATTTTTCTCAGTTAGGGAGAGATAGAAGTATTCTTTCAGATCTGATTTATCAACACTAGCGCAAAACGATAAGCGCAAAGCTCAAAAGACAAATTATAAACAATATATCAAACAGATTCTAACTCTACTTTCTTTTTAATAAGACAGAGTTAGACATTAGGCATTCCTAACCATAAATCAGAGCACATATGCTTTCTTATGCATCCTCTGCAGCCATTCCATATACGGTTGGTCACTTGAGGAGTTCCGCATATGGACAATCAAATTTTATATCCGTGTATAAAACTCCTCAATAAAATTCTTATGAGTCCTATATATCCAATCCACATAATTTGTTGAGAGAATAATAGATAAACCTCTACTTCATCCCCAAGCTACTCCTGCTTTGCTATACGAATACTCTATCCATTTACCTCTCTCTATTCTAGTCAATTTCATTCTATTTCTTAAATAATACTGATACAAAATTCAATCCATCGGATTGATACAACAACAAAAGCCGAGCCAATATTTTTAACAGTAAACATCGAACAGTATTTCCGAGAAAATATCAAACTTTTGAGAGCGTATCGTAAATTTAGGTATAAGAGACAGTGCGAATTCAGTAAAAAAAAAAAACGGTAACAGAAAGGTGAAAGAAACTGGGTAGAGATTACCTCGGCGCCGGCGTCCGCCCATGACATCTCCGCCGTAAACCGGACGACGGAGAGGACGGGATCTTCCTCTGAAGTAGGAACCACGGTCGTCATTTTCCTCCCCCGCAAAATTTCTCAAGAGATAAGAGAGTATGAACAGCAAGCAGCGCAGCGGGGAACTCTCTTAGTCGGGAGAGAAGAAAAAACCCTAGATAGGGATAAAGTTGGAGAGTTGCCAATAAGACCAAGGGTAATCTAGTAAAACCATCTTGGTACTGCTCATTTTTATAGGTTCTTTTCTTTTCTTTTTATGTCTGTACTGTTTTTTTTTTTGTAGGTACTAGTAAACGTACTCGCGCATTGCACGGATATTTTAAAATATAATAATTTTAAATTTTAAAAATAACTAATACAAAGTATTATTTAGTAATAAAAGTGCATGCATAATAATATATAATATTTTAATTTTATATATTTATCTAATGCTAACAAATTTTTACCCTAATTTACGTGCAATGAGTGTATGTTCTTCAAAGACACTAAACATTATTCTAACAACTTCTCCTTATTCTAGTATAATGAAAACTAATAGCATATGTAGCATGTGTTCAATTGATGTTTGTGCTAATTAATTAAATTATAAATTCATTCATCAATCTAAATTGTAGTATTAAAAATATTGTCTCTATTTTTAGCTAAAATCTAAATATAATTTACAAAACATGTTTCAACCTCTCTAGCACTCTCATCTCTCGTTTAATCCTGCAAAATAAGAAAATTTTAATTTTATCTAATACAATTTCATAAAATAAAATTGTACAAAATATTGAATTTGAGTGACCAATTAAATAAAAGATACTAAAATAAAATTAATATATATCACATAAAATTAAATTATCAAATTAATATTATACCACATAAAAATAAATTATTTTCAATGCAAAGAAAAAATTGAAAAATGAAAACAATGGATCATATTCCACTCCTTTGATTTACTATAAGTTTCTTCTTTTATTTTATGGATTATTAGATATCTTTAGTCTTTCTAAATATGTATAAATTTTATTCTTTATTAAATACGTATAACTTAACAACGACAAATAATTTTAGAATTTAGTATTAAAAACTATTAAATTAATTTTATATAAATAATTAATATATTATTTTTAACATTAATTATATTAAGTTAATACGTTATAAGCACCACCAACATGATATTATGAGTATCACGTGAAAATATATATGACAATTCATTTTAAATCAATTCTAATTCAAAATTTTGAAAACAATAATATCAATTATCATCTTATATTTAAATACACGTGGAGAGATTTTATAAATGAAAATTTAGAAATGATAAGAATAAAGATGATAAAAATAAAAAATAAGAAAATAACACTTTGCAAGTCATCATGCATTTTATGAAAATCTTCTCAATATGTTAGGTTGCTAAATTACACCACAAATTGAGATAAGTATATTTTTTTTAAAATCATTTGATGTTCAGATTAATAAGAATATTTGCAAATTATCTTATCACTAAAAAGAATGTTGTTGAGATTAATAAGAAAAGTTACAAATCATCTAATCTCTATATAAAAAAAAAAGGAAGTTAAATTTTTTGTTTTTACCAGTGAATTTAAAAGATTTAAAAAACCTACAAATTAATTAATGAGTAAAGTTTACATGAAGTGGGAGAGAAATGAGAGAGTAGACTACGTGCATTTAGTTGATTTGTAAGTTCTTAGTAATTTTTAATTAATATTTTTTTTAAAAGTCTACAAATTATTAATAATATATAACTATTAGTTTTTGTTTTTGACAATTTTATGTGACAGATTTTTTCGAAATTTAACATTTAAATTGAACAATTTTATCAAAAATGAAGAACAATGAATATACATATAAATAAGACAAAGATAAAAGAAGAACAAAAACTGATACAAAGAAAGTTGAAAGAATGGTTTGCCAACTGTTTATATATAAAAGTTTCAATCTGTAATCATTTTTTTAACTCATTTATTAGAGAGATTTGCAAATCGTGTGTTTGAATTCTTTTGAAATTTAAAATTTATTTTTAAGAATTTAAACCGTTTATGTACTTTTTAGAGATCTGCTAAACAAATTCAGTTTTTTTTTTCAATACTACTTTTTAAAAATAAAAATAAAATAAGCATCCAATATATAAATAGATGACATTTTGTCCGTGTTTATATAAATGCTTTTTAAAAAGGATATAAATTAGTTTTTAAAAAAAAAATTAAATCTGTCCTAGATTTTATTTTTAAAATAAATCGAATTTTGAATTTTTTAACGTGATTTGAAGTGGAGTTTTATAACCAATTGATCGTTATTTGACATGTGTGTTTTTATTTCAAATTTCAAATTTAGAATATTTAATTAGTTATATAATATTTAATTATTTATAATTTAAAATTCTAAATTTTGTGGTGCTGACATGTGTCCTTTTTTCTTCTCCTATTATATATAGATAGATATTATTTAATTATTTTAAATTTTAAGTTTTATGATGCTGACATGTGTCCTTTTTTCTTCTCCTATTATATATAGATAGATATTATTTAATTATTTTAAATTTTAAATTTTATGATGCTGACATGTATCCTTTTTTCTTCTCCTATTATACATAGATAGCAGAAACAAAAATAACAACTCCCTTGTTATTCTCTTTACACAACTCATCACACGTTTCTAAAATTATTTGTTTTAGACTTTTATTATATATAAAATAATAGATTGTGGCATTTAATAAGATATATATAACATTGAACAATTATTTAAAAGATGAGTAGATGTAATATTTAATATTTTTTAAATCTGAAAATTTAAGAATTTTTGTTATGCTAATATATTTGATTCTATATTCAATATTTAATCTTATATAAATCATGCCACGAATCTGAAGCTTTGGAGAAGATGAAGATTTTTGCATTAATACGTAATGATTATTTTGTTTTAGCAGAACTTAAAATTGTTCATGTTTTTTTTTTGTAAAGTACAATTTTATAATATTTAATTTTTAAAAATAATTAATTTAACTAACCAAAAAAATTAAAGGGATATTAACTGATTTATCCTTTGTTTAAGTTCACGTTAAAAGTTTTCTAACCGCTTTAAAATTTTCATCCAATCTAAAAGATTTAATTAAATGATTTTTTAATTAAAATTGAAGAATAATTATGACGCTGACATATAAGCGGTTTATCCTCTCCTATTATATATAGATAGATTAAGCTTGACGATATCATTTATAATTACACGAAGCGCAGATAGATTACTTAGTATATATATCTAAAAACAAAATCTCATATCATCTCTTTATATTAAATATGTAATTATGTAACCCTTTTTTTGTTTTAGACACAAAATCCAAAACACCAGAAGAAATAAGAATTAAATAAAATGGTTTGCTTGCTTAACACAACATCTTATTCCATAAAAACAAAAAAGAAAGTTGATTCTCAATTAAAGTAAATATATGTCTTTATTTGTTTATTTAAAGCACCCAAATATATGACACTTTAACATTTATTCTTTACTATGGAAGCAAGACTTATATTATTCCTTCATAATAAATCCTATAAGAGTGCTGCATACTTCATGAAACCTAAGTCCTAAGTCCAAATCCTAATACAGGTATGAAATGTATTTTTCTTATACTCTTCAATATGTTTAAATATTGTAAGCCTCTAATCAACACGAGGGTCTATTAAAAATAGTTTCTCTATCCACAAGATAGCGTAGATCCTGCCGTGTCATACTTTACTTGTTACCCTAAGTATGTAGTAGTAGTAGACTAGTAGTTACCATCATTAAGTCTGTTAATTTTTATCTTCTAAGTTTTGTCGTGCAAACTATTATTTTAGTCGTTTATTGTGGTAAAGTCCACGTAGCTCTATAAGAAGGGTTTGTTTCGATTTTAGAATTTTTTGTTACGCGTATATTAAAATTTATATTATATAAATTGATAGTGTAAATAATTTTTTATATATTACTCAAGTTAAACATGAAATAGTCATAGCATACTATTATTGATATTTAACATGTTATATCAAGTAAATTATCTTGATTGAATCTATATTTGGTCAAAAAATACAATTTAAAACCTCATATGAGTTTGAGTATTTTTCTCTAGTTATAAATTGATCAAATTTCATACTTTCTCTATCTATAAATTGATCAAGTTCCATATTCCGAGATAGTAGTAAAGAAATCCTAAATAATACGTGTCATTGCCTTTTAAGTGACCTAATTGTGTATTATTTTTACATAGTTTAGGTGCGTAAAACTTAAATTCATTTATATATATTTTTCAATAATTATCCTATAAGTTACTCGATTGTGCACATATTATTTTATAACGTAAGTGCATAAAACTTAAACTCGATTGACTAACGTTGCTTCTTCAATCAGGAAGCATACCAAAATTGTCCTTAGAATTTGAAATGTTGGACATCACAATCCCAAGACAACAAACTATATCAAGAAAGCGTCAAATACAAAAAGTTCCATTATTTATGAGAATTGACAATAAAAAAAGTGATGAATATGATCCTAAAGTTGTTTCATTGGGACCTTATCACCATGGAAAGTTAGAACTCAATTTTGTTGAAGATTTCAAGCCAAAGGCTCTAGAAATGTTCATTCATGAAAGTAACAAAAAACAAGATTTCTTCCTTGAAGAAATTCTAAGGGAGATTGATGATTTTAGAAGTTGTTACCTTGAAGAATTCGCGAATAAGTATAACGACTATGAATTTGCACGAATGATTCTCGTTGACGCGTGTTTCATACTAAATGATATCGAGATATCAACAAGGTCCACACCAAATTCTGCCTCTAAACAGAGCAACACTATCAAACACCTTGGCATTGCGGTTTATTTGGTCACTAGACGTGACCTTTATTTACTCGAAAATCAGGTATCAATGGCATAGGAAAATTTAAAACCAAGTTCTTTTTTTTGTTGGAAATATGCGTGTTAATAGTAGTGAATATTACTTTCTATACATATATATTAAATCTTGACCTTTTGTTAAATACATGCAGGTACCTTTTCGCGTTCTCAAGCTCTTGGTTAAGTTGAGATATGACGATGATCAAGGTGGTGGATATCATTCATTTGAAGAGAAGGTAAAAAACTATTGTTCTCAAATGTTTTTCAATAAGCAAGAGGACATCAAAATGAAAGAAAACACGATAATTGAGACAGATCCCCCTCACTTTCTTGATGTTTTTCGTAGAATACTTGTCAATGGTAGTGATGATGAAGCTAATGCCACACAATCACGTAGTTATGATTTCATCTTTGATTATTTTCGCGATTGTTGGAGGAAAAATCATGTACCACACAAATCAGGATTGCTCACAAACGTGTTTCGTTCCGTCATGGATTTGAAATCAAAGGGGATTCATTTTAGGCCTAGTGGAATTGATTCATTAAAAGGTGTGAGATTTACATCTCACTATTACTATGGAAAACTAAAACTCCCATGTTGGTATGTTTCAACATACACTAAAGTATTTTTTATGAACATGATAGCATATGAATTATGTCCAAATGGTCCAATTGATAGAGCTGTTGTGTCATACATAAATTTCATGAAATCACTAGTGATTTCACCAAATGATGTGAAAGAATTGAGAGAAGAGAAGATAATATTCAACACATTGGGAAGTGATGAAGAAGTTGTACAAGTTTACAAAGGATTAAAAACTTATGGGGCAGATGATCCTTTACTTTTCAAGAATGTGAAGAGGAATATTCAAGAACATTATAATAGCAAAGGGAAGACTTGGATTGCTGAATTAATTGATACATATTTTAATAGTCCATGGTCATTAACTGCTTTGATAGTTACTGTTTTTCTTACTTTCTTGACTATTGTTCAGACTTATTATGGTAGTCCATTTTATCATTCCTTTCATGAATGATAGAATAACAACAAACATACTCAATGTAATTTCATAAGTGGAGTCTATTGTTTCTGATTCTTTTCCCCCTTTCAAATTGTCTTTTTTGCCTTTTTGATTTCACTCGATGTTCATTATTTGTACTTGAGCTTGAAAAGTCCAATATTGGAGGTAAATTACTCCCTAACAAATGTAACTTCAAACTTAGGGCTCGAACACAAGAACTTTGATTAATGATAGAGAAGTAGTTATCACTCCACCACAATTCTTGTTGGTGACGTCATTTTACTTATTATAGTACATTCTACCTATCGTAGTGACAAAATACTTAGAGAAAAAAATTATATAACCATCTAGTATTCAATATGCACTTGGCCAAACTAAATTTCTAGATTATGTAGGAATGTATCTGACTATAATATTTATTGCCTCGTGATACAGTTTCATTCTTATATAGTTAAAAAAAGAATGATACTTTTTTTATATTTACAAAAAAATATAATTTTAAATTTCTAATAATAGTCTTAATATATAATTTTATAGCTATAAAAATGTTTATAACATACTTTAGATTAAATTTATAAAGTCTTTTTTAGTTACAAAATTTGTATCAAATAAAATATCATCACATAAACTAAGAGGCCGACAACATAGAAAACAAAATCATTCTTCACTTATGCTTAGCTCCGAGCACACTCAAAACTCAATTCTCTCGATCTCATAGTGTACATTATCTTCCCTTAAAGCTCTTTTCTTGATTATCCCTCTTTAAATAATAAATCTTGTTCACCATTTTATAAGTTTCTTACTTGGTACTTGTCAAAAACAATGAATTTTGTTGAACCCCTTGGGAAAGAGTTAACAATTAGTATATTTTTTGCACATAATTCATAGAGGTGGGTGTTGGGCGGTTGAGAGAGTAGAAGAGGGGAAAATGGGTAGTGGATCTTGGATAGATATGAGAGCATTTGATTGGAATACAGAGCAAACAATATTGATTGTCCGGTTGGTAATGGTGGGATCTTTTTATAGTGGAACACTTTCTGGGAAAAACCATCTTTATATGTACCTCAACAAGAACAACAGCTTGAAAAGCAACAACAATTGTCTATTGCTTCCAATTCCAGCTCATTAGAATTTACCTCTGGTTAGTACTCTTTTTGTGAATATTATAAAGTTTGAATCTTTGAGTGCTAATGAAGAAGTTGTGAGAGTATTTGAGTTATAGGGAATCTTTGTTGCAGTGTTGTTGAAGTTATGTTTTGTTTGGCTAATGGCAGGAAGAGGAAATCATTTATAAGTGCTTTTAAGAAATGGGTGATCCTTTTTTACTCTTTTTGGTATAAGAGAAAGTGGATATGCTTTTAAGAAAGGGGAATTATAAAGCATAACATAAGCTTGAATTTGATAAAAATGAAGCATACTTACTTCTTCTCAACTCACTCAACTAAACTCAACTCAGAAATAAGATACGCAACTCAAAGATAAGATATTCAAATCAGTGAAATAAGGCACAACTCAATAATAAGACACTCGACTCGTGGTACTCAAACTCTAGATACTCAACTCAATATAAAGCAACAATAAGAGATGCAATATATGGAAAGCTTTTAAAACAGTAGAAAGTTACTCAATGTATTTAAGAATACAATATACTCAGTTTGTATGCAAGGATACAATATAAACTCTGTTTTTATATGAAAATACATAATAAACTCTATGTATATAAGAATACAAAATATCTCCTTGGAGTTTCTCTAACCGACAACCATCACTTATGAGCTATGTGATGATACAACATTTTGTCTCACGCTGTCAGGGTCGTCATATACCTTGCCGGGGGTATAGAACCTAACTACTAAGTGGATCCACTAGTGTATGCTAAAAAGCACTAAGAAATCATCTAAAAAGTATGATCCTTTTCTACCCACGTTAGCTACATGGTTTATGGGGGATGTGAGTTGTTTGAACTCTCCCCCATATCGGTGTTCAATACTACTCCCAAAATATAAGTAGCTCATATGTTTAAAAAAATAACTCTTTCTGTAGTTTGAGATAATTACTCAAAAACCATCCCAAAGTCTCTCTTGGAAATCAGTGTTTCCTCTCTTGCTTAAATGTGAAAGCATTTACTCTTTACCAAAAAACTAGCTCAAAGGCTCTTTTGGAAATTGGAGTTTCCTCTCTCGCTTAAATGTGAAAACATTTACTCTTTGGAAATACATAGTTCCAATATACTCTTTTGAAGAAAATGAACTTCATTCGTTACTCTTTACTCAACTCCAAACTCAAGTCTTAAAACAAGTTTAAAGCATTTGTAAAAGAATTCTTAAAATAGGGTTCATGCCGAATTATGGACGTGAATGACTAAATTCAAGGTTTTCAATAACCATAGATAGAACTCAATACTTGAAACTCAAGAACTTCAATGATACTACTCATTTCAAGAATGCTCAACTCAGAAGGTTCATACGAAATTATGAACATGAACTACTGAACTCAAGGACTCAAAGATACTTCTCATCTCAAGACTGATCGACTTATAGGGTTCATGCGGAGTTATGGGAATGAACTACTAAACTCAAGGACTTCATGGGTAACATGTAATAGTTCCATGATTAGGAATATAATCTCAAATAGGTTAGGAACTCAATACTCATGACTTAGAACTTGAAGGTACTACGCCTCTCAAAGATACTCAACTTATGGAGTTCATGCGGAATTTATGGGCATGAACGACTCGACTCGAGGGTCTACATAACAACATAGAACTCATGTATACAACTCTTCCTATTCTCATACCTACTTTCTCAAAACATAGTTCAAATTGATATTTGATCTCAAAGGATTCACAATTAAACTCAAAAGCTTTCTTGAACTCTACTCTTAACACTCTCTTGAATGTGAATTATGAATTCAAGAGTTATGGTTCATGATATGAAGGATCTTTTGACAATAAAGTAGACTCATTAATACATTTTCCTCACTCTCATGCTCACTTACTTAAATCTTTCAATCTTTATGGACGAATTCAAATATGTGATACACTCAAATTACACCTCTATTAAAGAAGTATAAGCTGTCATTGTCAAATAAAGAACCCAACTTGTAGGTTGGGGTCGATCCCACGAGGAATATGGTTCAGACTTAAACTTAACTCACTATTATATCCATTTAGTCAAACTATTTTCGAGACAAGTAACTAAAGGGGGGGAGGGGGAGGGGTTCGTAATCAAATAACCGATTGTTGATCAAGTAACAAGTGAGCAAGATTCAAATTTAAGTTATCAATATGAGAGAGAAACTAGGGTGTATGTGTTCCCCACAAGCTCTTAACGCGGTAATCCTAATAATTGTAATCCTTTCCTAGTGTTTTACATGCAAAGTTGGTAAGTTAGGTATCCCTAAGTGATTGGTCCTCCAAATGGGGAATTTCACTACGCACCTTGGTCCAGCTACGAGTGTATACTTTACTAACCCTTACTTTTACCTCAGATTAGACATCACATCAATGTATGACTTAGTTTTCACCCTCACATCAATGGACATTAGACTATTAGATAGAATCAACTAAATCTCTATTGTTAATTCGTTTCTCATTCTTTACCTCCTTGGTACGACAAGTAGGAACGAGGCGAGTTCTAATGTTTGCAACCGTTAAAAAGATTTCTAAACGAAAGAAATACCAATGCATGCATAAACACTATTCAAGAATTACTTAATTATTATTCATACATTCCACAACCCTAGTTGTGGATTTAGCTACTCATGCTTGAAAGGACACAATTCATGCTTTGATAAAAATAATTCATGAACTTACGATTAGAGTAGAAGAAACCCGGAATCTCTAATTGAATTTCAAAGTGAAAATCTTATAAACCAAAATCCGGAAATCAAATTGCTAAAAGTTTGCAAGTTAATTCCCAAAGAAACACAAAAACTAAAAGTATACAATGTTGTCTAACCCTAAAAAATGAGGTTTATAACTCGTATTTATAGAAAACATGTCCTAAATAAAAAGGAAACAAAATAAGGAAATAATAGGCTGGGACGCGGTTTCAGTTGACACTTCAACCTACGGACCGTGGGTTGACCTACAGTCCGTAGGTCCCCTCTGCGGCTCAACACTTAGACAATTTTATTAGGTACTAGAACCTTCAACTTTCTGATCTTCATCGATGGTTGTGCAGGACGGACCGTGGGTCGACCTACGGTCCGTCGTCTTGCTCCGTGTTTCCACACTTGTCAGACTTCCCTGATGGTCCACCTACGGTCTGTGGAC
>JAJOOS010006551.1:0-59122 GCA_029582725.1 Solanum chiquidenum
TTGTTCTTTTTTTTGTGGTTGGTGGGGTGGGGATGGGATGGGAGAAGATATTTTTAAATATAGAATTTTAAAAATGGGATTTTGAACAAGGAAAAAAACACTTTTTCTTTTAATAAGGATTACCAAATTCGAAGAAAGATGCTTCAATATTTTCATTTTAAAGCATCTAAATAGTAGAAAATTCATGAAAAGTCTTTGAATTTTTGAAAAACAAATTTTAGCTATCTTATCGCAAAAAGCTTGAATCATACAATTTGAGATTTGATCATAAACACATATATTTAGTAAAATCATTGAAATATTTTTTTTAATCATTACAGACTTTCTAGATGAATTCAACCCCTATGTCGAGTTCCACTAAGACGAATGTACGTAATACAAATAGAGCATAACTTATAAGGGATTCCGCATGTATTGAGTTAGATTATCAGTGGTCTGAACCAGTCCAATTTGATAGTGTCACATCAAGCTATAATTGATTATCCAGACTAATTGAACTCCCAATTTTTTTTTGAAAAGTCGATTTGTAATTTTTTCGGTCACTGCCCAACATTCGATCAATCAATCATATTTTCAAAGTTTTGCCTTTATTTTCCTTTTTTTAATTTAAAAACTACCCCCCCCCCTCCCCCCTCCTCCCTCCCTCCCTCCCCACTACATTCCTAATCACCCAAATACTTTTTAGATATCTACAAATAACTTCTCTTTCTTCATTTCTTTCCATTTTTTGTCTTAAATTGCTATCAATCGTTAACTCTATTAATTTTTAGTTTTATTATGTTAATCTTTCAACATTACATGGATAAACCAACTCTTCCTCGAAGGTGAGCAAAAACAAGTCTCATGTGACGATATTTTAAGTTATTAAATAAAAATGTAATTCAATGTCTATTTTATGATGAACCGTATAAATAAAAATTTACACTGAAATATAGCGAGAATATTATTATTTTGCATAGGCACTAGAGTGGATATAGCCACTCAAATTCAGATGCAGATCTTTCTCAAAATTTGAATTTAAATTTAAATTTTCTCTTATTTAGTTGCTATAAAAAGGAAACTTTAGATTTTCAAGTTCTTAAAATCTAGAACTTGCAAAATTGATTGTATTGAATATCTTGACGTTTAAGTATTTAAAATAGTTTTTTAGTTTCTCTGTACGTGCATTGCACATGTATATCTAATAATATAATACACATTTTTTATAAATAATATCAATATTATTTATAAATAAGGTACTATTGAGCAAATATATTTACATCCATAAGAAAATAGAGTATATGTTTTAGTGTATGATCAATGTGAATTGCCAAATGATTACTTGTTTGTTGAGTCAAAATAATTGAATTTCATCTGAACCTACGAGGATGAATATGTTACACCAACAACCTCAATAAAATAAAGTTCTTATTCCTGTTTGATTCAGTTTACAGAGAGTATTCAAAAATTTATGGACTCCTAAACGTGGATAGTTTGGAGTTTTGGAGGTATGAGTAGGGTTCTAGTGTTTCGAAAAAATAACACAAAGTCTGTTTTTTATTAAACAATTACTCCTACTTACTTATTGATATAATATAATAAATCGTGACAAACAGAGGTGGCCACATTACTACTATTACGAAATTGTTTTGGCTTAAAAAATTACAAAATCACATTGCATGACAACTTTTTGAGCCAAACAAAAGTAATTCTTTCTTTGTCTTCTTTTGAAATTCTTAACACAAATATGTGGGGTCTCTTTATCTGCTTTTGGAGTTTTTAGCATAAATAACATGGAGTTTCTATTTGCTTTCAAAGTTTTTAACACAAATAACGTGTCTTTTTAACTTGCTTTCGAAGTTTTAAACACAAATAACATAGATTTTTTATGTCTGCTTCTGAAGTTTCGAACACTAATAATTTGGGGTTTCTTTGTGTGCTTTCAAATTTTTTAATACAAATAATGTGGGGTCTTTGTTTGCTTATGAAGTTTTAACAACATGATTTTTTACTTGCTTGCTTTCAGAGTTTCTAACACAAATAATGTGGATTCTCTTTATCTGCTTTTGGAGTCTCTAATATTGATAATGTGGGGTCTCTTTATCTACTTTTGGAGTTTTTAACAAAAAAATGTGGGGTCTATCCAATTCGGAAAAAAGTTGATCTTTGTTTAGCTTTTGGTTTGAAGTTTTAATTTTCTACTGTTTAGTTGCTTTAAAATGGAAACATTAAAATTTGCAAGTTTTCAAAAAATAGAATTTGCAAAATAAATTGTATTGAATATCATGACGTTTAAGCATTTAATATAATACTAATTTTTCGCACGTGCGTTGAACGGGTATGACTAATAATGTAATACACAATATTATAAAAATAAAATACTTTTGAGTAAATGATTTTATATATATGAAGAAATAAAGTATAAGTTTTAGTAGATGATCATTGTGGATATTGCCGTATTGTTACTTGTTTGTTAAGGTCAAAATGATTGAATTTTATCCGAACCTACAAGGATGAATGTGTTACACTTACACCCTTTATAAAATGATTTTTTTTTTCAATTTGATTCAGTTTACTAAAAGTACACAAAAATTTCTGAACTGTCAAAAGTTGATAGGTTGGGGTTTTGGGAGTGGGGGAGGGGGTTCTAGTGTTTTCAAAAAAATAACTTAAAAAACTATTCCTACTATCGTTACAAATAAAAGTGACCACATTAATACTAGCATGAGATTGTTCTGGCTTAAGAAATTACAGAATCAAATAACATGATAACTTTTTAAGCCAAGCAAAAGTAATTCTTTCTTTGTCTACTTCTGAATTTTTTATCACAAATAACGTGGGATCTCTATGTTTGCATCCGTATTTTTTAGCACAAATGATATGACTTTTTGCTTGCTTTTGACGTTTTTAACACAAATAACATATCTTCTCTTAGTCTGCTTCTAGAGTTTCTAATCCGCATAATGTGGGGTCTTTTTATTCTTAATACAAATATTAAGGGGTCTTCGTTCTGCTAATGAAGTTTTTAACAAAAATAATAAGGCTTTTGGAGTTTCTAACACTAATAATGTGGGGTCTCTTTATATGCTTTTGGAGTTTTTAACATAAAAACAAGAGGTTCTATCCAATTTTAGATAAAGAATGACCTTCATTTAGCTTCAAGCTAGAAGTTTGTATTTTCTCTCATTTAGTTGATGTAAAATGAAAATATTAGATGTGCAAATATTTTTAGAAATATAACTTGTAAAATTAATTGTAAAAAATATATATTTTGATGTTTAAGCATTTGATATATTACTAGTTTTCACCACATGCATTGCACATATATGCATAATAATACAATACACATTTTATAACTAATATCAATATTATTAAATAAAGTACTTTTGAGTAAATAATTTTACATATATGAAAAATAAAGTATAAGTTTTAGATAATGACCAATGTGGATTATTGTATGGTTATTTTTTTGTTGAGGCGAAAATGATTTAATTCCTCTAAATCTACAAGGATGAGTGAGTTGCACTTTAAAGATAGTACAATAAAATCCCCTAAATGCTAAAAGTGGATAGTTTGGATTTTTAGGGATGGTGACGGGGTTTTAGTGTTTTCGAAAAGTAACTCAATGTATTTTTTGGTTAAACAACTATACCTATTTATTACTTTATATAATATTATGCATCGTTACAAATAGAAGTGGTGACATTAATACTTGCACTAAATTATTCTAGCTTAAAAAATTACAAAATTAAATTATATAACAACTTTTTAAGACTAATAAAAGTAATTCTTTCTATGTTTACTTTTGAAAATTTTAACACAAATAACATGGTCTCTTTGCCTGCTTTTAGAGTTTTTAGCTCAAATAATGTGATTTTTTTTCTGCTTTCGAAGTGTTTAATACAAATAACATTGCTCTTTACTTGCTTTCAGAGCTTTTAACACAAATAATGTGGATTCTCTTTGTGTGCTTTCAAAATTTCTAACACTAATTACACAGCGTGAGATCTCTGTCTGCTTCTGAAATTTTTAACACAAACAATAATGGGTCTCTCTCTGCTCCTGATATTTTTAACACAAATAATATGGTTATTTGCTTGCTTTTAGAGTTTTTAATAAAAAAAATACATGTTTTTTTTTTGTTTGCTTTCAGACTTTTAACAATGCAAACGCGAAATCTTTTTGTTTGCTTCTGAAATTTTTAACCAAAAAATTGTTGGGTTTGTCCAATTCGTAAAATGATGATCTTAATTTAAATTCTGAAATAGAACTTTTTTTTTGAATAATAAATATCAAATCCGAAAATAGCTACCTAAATATTTCATCAATAAAAAATCAAATGTGCGTGATTTTTGAAGTTTTTTACTTTTAGAAAATAAAATAAGTAACCACACTTGTTTTGCTCGTCTTTTTTAGTTTTTTATTTAAATAAACGAATTAAAAATCCGCTCTCTCTTTTTTGTTGTGGTTGGCTAGTGGGTGATAACTTTTTAATAAAAAAATTGAAAAATGAGATCTTTAAATAAGGACACATCTTTTATTAAACAAGGAACTTTCGCAAATAGCCACTATAATAAACTTAATTATGCTTCATAGCTATAGTTTGCATATTTATGGGTTGTAGCTACAGTTTAAGCTGTCTTGTTTATATAATTCACGGGTTTGTATAATTCACAAGTTTGTATAATTCGCGGGTATATTTGTATAATTCAGTTATTTTTGTCTAAACTCGAAATAACGAATTTACACAATTACAAACATCTGAAGTGTAAACAGTTATACAAATTATATTATACAAAAATTACATTATACAAAAGTTATACAAATTATATTATACAAAAATTACATTATACAAAAGTTATACAAATTATGTTATACAAATGTGTGAATTATACAAAACTAAAAAGTTGAACCGCGTAATTATAGCTAAAAGTAGGTCACAAATTGTAATTAAGACAAACTATAGCTATGTTAAGTAATTAACTATTATATGTTTGCTTATACGCGTAATACATACGTATGCAAGGAACGTGCAAAAAGCTAGTAATATATAAAACGGAAAATTACGCATATAAGCAAACATTTACTAGTTAATTACTTAACATATATATAGTTTGCCTTAAATATAATTCGTGACTTACTTTTAGCTATAATTACGCGGCTCAACTTTTTAGTTTTGTATAATTCGCACGTTTATATAATTCAGAATATGTATAATATAATTTGTATAACTTTTGTATAATTCAAAATTTGTATAATATAATTTGTATAACTGTTCACACTTCTGATGTTTGTAATTGTATAAATTCGTTATTTTGAGTTTATACAAAAATAATTGAATTATACAAATGTACCCCGTGAATTATACAAACCTGTGAATTATATATATCCGCGAATTATACAAACGAGGTAACTTAAATTGTAGCTTCAACCCGTAAATATACAAACTATAGCAATGAAACATAGTTAAGTTTATTATAGTGACTATTTGCGAAAGTTCCTCTATGTTTAATAGTGTAATACACATTTTATCATTAATATCAATATTATCAAATGTAGTATTTTTGAGTGAATAATTTTACATATATGAAGAAGTAAAGTTTAAGTTTGTGAATGATCAATGTGGATTTTCATATGATTACTTGTTTGTTGAGGTCAAAACTCAAAAATGATTGAATTTCGTCTAAACCTACGATGATGAAGAAGTTACATTTAGACCCTTAATAAAACAAAGAGTACACAAAAATTCTTGAATTGTCAAAAGCAGATAGTTTGGGGTTTTAGTGTTTTAGAAAGTAACTCGGAGTTTTTTTTTGGTTAATCAACTACTCCTTATTTCTTTAAATAACTTATCATGCATCGTTACAAATAGAGGTGGCCACATAAATACTAGCACGGGATTGTTCTAGGTTAAAAATTACAAAATCAAATTACATAACGGGTTTTTAACACTAGTAAAAGTAATTCTTTCTTTGTCTGGTTTTAAAATATATAGCACAAATAATGTGAAGTTTCATTGTCTACTTCCGGAGCTTTTAGCACAAATTATATGGGGTTTCTGTCTGCTTCCAAAGTTTTTAACACAAATAACATGGCTCGGGTTCTCTTTTTCAGCTCCTGGAGTTTCTAACATGGCCCGATCACAAGGGCCTGCTGTACGCAGCCATACCTTGCATTTTTAAGTGCTATTATTGAATTACAAAGAAAATGCCAAAGATCTACCTACCCTTTTACTGCACCTCAGAACATAAATTGATGAGAAAATGTCGAAATGTTACTCAGAAGATAAATTCAATAGTAGCACCTAAAAATGCAAGGTAAGACTGCGTACAATAGGCCCTTGTGGTCGGGCCCTTCCTCGGACACTGCACATAGCGAGAGCTTTAGTGCACCGGGTTGCCCCTTGTTGTAAAATGACAGATGATCAATCTAGTCTAATAGTATCCTTTTATCCTGATCACTTAATCAAAAGCTAGTGCAATATCTAAAAGCTCTGCATAACAATTAACCTTACTACCAGCCTTTCAAGTAACTACACAACATAGCTAATGGCAGAACAGCAGCAAGCATCAGTTACTGGCTGACAAAATATCTTTGTTGAAATAACCAAATAAACTTTTCCACTTAACAGAAGGTATTCATTCCAGGGCCATCTGATGCTACAGGCAGTAAACTGTATCCTAAGTATTAGAGGCAGAAAAATATTAGACCATAATTCTCATAAACGCGTTAATTGTTTAAACATATGGTTGGTTATTTGATGTTCAAAAGGACTGTTTTTCTCTCTTCTTTCCTGCCAATCAGCCTCTCAAGTAACTATGGGAGAAGGATACACCTCTTCCCGTTTCTCATTGTTGACAAGCACCTCTGACTATATGGTGTACTTCCTTGACAAATCAAATGACATTATTCTGGGTTCAAGATATGAAGTTCTTTTGGATGTTAAAGAAATCATGTCAGAAATGTCTACTACCAAAAGCTGAAAACAAGAAGAAAGTAGCACAATATAATTAGTATGACGTCTTTAGAGGTTTGAAAGAATACGAGCAACTTGAAAGCAAAGCACATGGGGATTTGAAATCGCTACATGTCCATGTCATCATGGCAGCATAATCGCTACATCTATAGGGATTTGAAAAGAAGTTCATGTATGATCGGAAGCAACAACAACTAAAGGGTTGATAAGAGCAAACAAAATAGATCTTTATGCAATACAAGTCAAACACAAATGTATATAAATCATGGGACTTGCAATTGGTAAATCATTGTAGACATGGTTATCACTGGCATTATGACATCCATCCATCAAGAAACAGTTTTCCACTCATTTTGATTGCTAAAACAACATAGTACCTGCCACAGATGTCTTAGGCACAATGTCCACATCATTGTTGCTCTGTAGCATAACATACAAAGACCTACTAACAGAAACAAAAACATCTATGACCACTCAAATGGAAAACACACAAACACAACATTAATATGCTATAAGTTGCTAACTTGCTGTAATATTCACAAAACCGTTCATAGACTTACGTCAGTTACTTTACCTGATTTAGTTCTGTCATTTTTTTATTTTTTTATTTTTTTGGGTGGGGGGGGGATATGGATTACAAGGTCAATATAACCTCACCACTCAATTCTACAGTAATGTGGAGGCATCCACATGCATACTACAACAACAACATAGCCAACTTAATCCCACAAGTAGAGCCTGGAGAGGGTGGTGTACACGCAGTCTTACCCTACCGGGTGAAATGTAGAACATACTGTTTCAAAAATAAGAAGTCCAATATAAGACTAACTGTGGCCTAAAAATTCCACAAATTTCAAGCACACATTATGTCCCTTTGACATTGGTAATGAACTGCACCTACACTTATAATTGTAAAAATTTGAAATTGAACAGCAAGATATCCAAATAAACTCAGATCAAAATTGATGGGAACATCATCACCAGTGTTTCAGAGAGATAGACTCAAGTATAAGCCACTAGATAAACCACAAAAACCAGAAAGCAGTAACGATAAAATGAGGCATACATCAGACATGAAACTACTGGAATTGATAAAGTTCTTGTTTTGAAGTAAGAAAATTCAAAATGCCGTCGATCAAAAGTATCTCGGTGCTAAATGAACCATCCTCCTAGTCCTTCTTTTCCACTGCCTCTTTCTTTGGCTTTTTAACCGTTGCCTGTGAGTACAAGAAAGTTCCAAATATGGCAATAGCAGAGCCAAGTGCATTTAGAGGCCTGACTGGATTCCTGAATACCAACACAGTGGCGACAATCACTACAACTCTCTTCATCGTATTACCCACTGAAAATGTCAGGGGACTAATATCATCCAGAGCTTGGTAAGAAGATTGGTTATAGAGATGATAGAAAATCCCAGATATGAGAACCCATAAATAAAATGTGTTAGGATTTCCTATAGTTCCAAGAGCTTTGTGATACCCTGCCACCCATTGAGAACCTTCCACAAACACTGCTACTGGAAATAAATATATAAATGAGAGTATGGTTATCCATCCATACATGTTCAAGCCATCCACTTCCTTAAAATTCTGTAAGCTCCTTTTCGAAAAAATGTTGCGAAGAACAAACCCAACATTACTGATCATAGCACCCGACAAGCCCCCCAAATTGAAGGACACTTCAGTGACAGCAGCCAGAGAGCAACCAAACACAATGGGAAGAATTGAAAGCCAAACAGTCAGAGGATATGTATCACCAAGAAATGATGAAAACACCACAGTAAACACAGGTTCTGCAGACTTAATAACATGGGTGAAAGAAACAGCAACCTTTGAAAATGAAACACAAGCTGAAATATGGCCTATTGTGTGAAACAAGGCAGGTCCAAGAAGGGCAATGATAAATGATTTATTGATTTTTGGGCAAGGTTGCAGCTTAAAAGACCACAGAATTAACATCCAAACAGAACCACAAAACAGCTGGAAAGAAGCAAGAAGCCATGGATAAGGAAAGATGTTCAATACCTTCTTGTTAAAAATGTTAAACACAATGTTCTGAAAATACCACAGACCAAAAATGAGAGCCAGTTTCATATTCACTTTTGGCTTTGAAACTTCAATCTCCCCATCTGGACTCACTTCTTCTGGGGTTCCAGATGCTGCTTCAAGGATCTGAGTTGTATTTCTTGAAGAAACCCCAGATGGGTGTCTCAAGATTTTGGAAAAATCCAATCTTGGACGAGAGATCTGAGAATCTTGATTTGCAGAACACCTAAAAGGATGTCCATTTTGAATCAAGGGTTTGGTGAATGATAAAGTTCTCAACTTTTGGTTTCTACTACCAAGATTTGGATGAAAAGGTGAAGGGCTGAGAGGATACTTAGGACGGGATTTGGAGAGAGTGACATTAGTGGATGGAAGAAGATTTAAAGTAAGCATCTTTGAATGAACACACAAGATTCTGAAACACAAAAAAGCAGAAACTTTAAAGATATGGGGACAAGATATTTAAACAAGAAGATACCAATAAATCTCAAAAGATGTTCACCCGGTGGCAGCCACCTACCCACAACCTCGGGACACTGACTGTGACTGATTGTTGTATTTGAACAAACAGATTCACAGTTTATTCCGTTGAAGTGAAGTAACAATGGGCTCACTCCGTCCCACTATGTTTGCCTTCTGATTTTCCACAAAGTTGGACCTAAGAAAAAAACCTAGGTTACACTTTTTATCCCGACATATGAATATGCGATATGAAATTAAATTTAACCCATATGGTCTAGCAATTTATAAAAATCGTATAACATAAAACGCTTTATAAAGGGATAGGTTATAAATTTATCCCTTTACATCATTTATGAAACAACTCTAATGCAAGTATTGAATTCTTTTTTAATAACATTGCCTAACAATAAGGAGTAGAATCCAAATCGAGAGGTGGTAATTGAACTCACCACAAAATTTAAGAGCAAAAATCACTTGATTATAAGAAACCAGACATTATTTATTAAGATTGTGATCAATCTACTCTTTTATTCATTACTTAACAATAAGTTGTTTCTACGTATTGTCCTAATTATATTTATTAGCAAGTCTCTTTGTATTAGAGCCGTTAATATGGGCTAAACCTGTTGGGCCGGCCTGGTCTAACCCGTGATTTGATAGGGTTGGATTACAATTTTTGAAGCCCATTTAAGAAAAGAGTTTTTTAGCCCGGCCTGAATAAGTCTGCCGATTTGTGGGGCTTGAGAAATATGGATAGGGCCGGCCCGTGGGCCAAATAAAAATTAATTAAAAAATAAAAATAAAAATAAAATAAAGTATTAAAAATAACAAGAGTTTAAACTCAAAATCTGTTTAAAGTTTGAAATATTACAATTTAAATACAAATTATGTTTATAAGATATGTACTACATAAAATAAAAATTTCCGAAAATTTCTAGGAAATCACTATATAGGCTATAACCTATGAAATATTGTCATGGTTTTTGTGTTTTATTATGATCATTAGAAAACAATTAGATTAATATTTCTATTTAGCTATTTATGCTTTTACTTGAAATCAAACTTAATAAATATTATAAAGATAATTTTATTTGTTTATTTGATTAAGAAGTAGTAACACTAACACCATGTAATATTATCTTGTCGATATTTATGATAATATTTTTTTATTATATTTTAATTTAATTTAGAAATTATAAAAAATATACTTTTAAAAAAAGAGGGTTGGCCCGATAAAGCCTGTAGCCCACATACTTGTGAATTGTGCCGACCATTTTATCGCCCACACATTAAATGGGCTAGCTCGGTCTGAACTGTCAAATTTCAAAGATTGTATGAATTAACCCGAATAAGATGGACCAGCCCATATTGACAGCTCTCCTTTTCATCAAAAAAATAATATTTGTTCATTCTATTTTTCGTGCCCTTAATTTCTGAACACAAATTTAATGCTATCTGAATCACTAATTTAGGCCATAAACAATTTTGGTGTCCATTTCAACTTGTTCGTATCTAAATATTACATCAAATTTATTACGGTAATTCTTTTTCTTACATATACTAAATATTTTTATCAAATCAATACATGTATATCATTTATTTAAATATAAATTATCTTAATTTAACATAAATATTAGAGAAACTAAATTCTTACCTACTACATGAAATAGTTTATCCCAAAATTTATACTAAAATAGTTAGATAAAATAATCTTAAAACTAAATAATACTAATTTTATATCAAATACAAAATAAAATAATTCTATCTATAAAAATACACATCATTATTATCGGACCACCAAACTTATCAAGAAGGTCGAATTTCCCATTTCAATATTTGCAAATAACGAGTGCAAATATTAATGAAATATTTTTTGCTTTCACAAAAGTTTATTTAAGAACACAATTTCAATTTAAAACACTATTTCTCCTATCATTTTTCTTTCAGAGTGAAACTTTCACCAAATTCAAACTCTTTCTCTCTCGCCTTTGAGTTTCACCAGTAAATTCTGAAGCCCAATTGCGAAGGATACGATCGAATTTGGGAATGGCAGCAAAGCAAATGGAAGAAATACAGAAGAAATTGGCTACATTGAATTACCCAAGAGCCAATGCCCCTGCTCAGTCCCTTCTCTTTGCCGGCATGGAGCGATACGCTCTTCTTGAATGGCTTTTCTTCAAGTACAACCCCTTTTAATCCCTTTCCTCATAACATACAAGTATTAGCTTTAAATGGGTGATTTTCTTCTTCTTAATTTTTACTTTTTTTTTGGTTTGAGGTCACAGGTTATTAGGGGATAAGTCACCATTTTCTCAGCAAAATCTACAAGGGGATGCTGTGGATCGCGATGAGGAGACTTCCCGCATTCAGTGTATAGCATTTTTCTTTTTCTTTTTTCCTTTTGATCGGTCAGTGTAGAGCTTTTTTTCAATACCCTTAAACCCTTTTTGGATTGATGTTGGAAATTGGTCAGAATTCTAGTTCTGGTGTATTTATTTGGCAATGCAGTGCATCTTGCTTGATTGTTCTTACTGAAGTTTTGATCTTAGTATGGGCATATCCGTTGGATAATTTCGTTAGGATCAAGTTGATTTTATGTTTTTAATTATCAGTCAAGAGCTTTGTTTTGGTTCACTTATGAAAGTGCTGATTAAATCATTCATTAGTATAATCAGGAAGTCCTTGAGAATGTTTGTTTAGGTTAGATCTGGAGAAATTGTAGGAAATTGTTGTATAAATGTTGCTTCTTATGTCTGTTTTGATCAGGTATATTTGTGTATTTTTGGCAGATTTAGCAGAGATTGCAAAGTTTCTAGGCATAACTACTACTGTTGATCCAGAAGCAATCCAAGTGCGTCTTATTGCCTTTTTTCCTTTTAGACGCATAGTATACTTCATTTTATGTTATGTGCCACTGGTAAATGTTGAATCATATTTAGTCCTTTTTCTCGTAAGATTTGGTCAAGCACCTTTCAATCTTCTGCAGTTTTACCATTTGGTTATCATCAGCCTGATTGAGAAATTGCCACTGACCCCTATTGATCATAGGCCATACTGTACTTGGATATTAAAAGAATTTGTTATCTGAATCTCATAGCTTGTGGAGTAATGACATGAAATGTCAGATAAATTCTGATTAAAGGTTACACTAACTGAATCTACTCAAACAAAGAGATAAATATGACATTGATCCATTTGTTTAAAGTGTTTTACTTTTCTTACCTTGCTTAAGGTTAAGTACTGCCCCTTTGACTCTTCATCTCAATTTTCACTGTTAATTGCTAGGATTGTATTACTATAATTTTTTTTAATAAATAAAAGAATATGCAACAAATTAAAGGTAATGTTTGAAAGAGAAAGTTTCAGTTCTATAATTAGGTGAAGAAGACAAGTTCTGATGGCAAAATCCTTAGGACCCATCATGTCTGGTTAAAATGTTTCTGATTCCTGGTATTCCCTTATGGCTGGGCCTATGATTCTCATTTATCAACCTATATGTGGACGCAAGCAACGAGAATTTAATTTTTTTCGGCCCTCATAAAATGAAAATTTTGGAGTTTCTCTGATCTAGCTAACTCTTGCTGGCAGAGTTACTTGGCATTCATGATGGTAGGAGGTAGCAAGTACTTGTGGAATAGTTAAGGACATGCGTTGCCGTGGCACCACCAATGTAAAAAATAATACTGATTACTGAATGATTTGGATTTCTCAATCACCATAGCACATTATTATTTGTAGTGTAGTGTTCAACCTTTCTATATGATGATGATGACTTAGATTTTGGTGGTTAAAACTTAAGACTGCTGTCTCAGGTCAATATAGCATTTCATATGGTCTCAAAGGTTCAAAACTACGGTTCTTTTGTTCTTAATTAGTTCATGGAGAACTGATAGGAGTAGCACTACTATTAAAGCTGGATCATTTTGAGGTACAGTTTGCAGTTATCTCAGGAAGTGCCAGGTTATTGTAGTTCTTTTGTCTCTGGTGATACTGACACTTATAAGATTCTGTCCATTTTAATATCATCATAGATTATAGAACCTTTAGACATCTACTGGCATAAAATAGATTTTATTAGTCATTGTTATTTGTCATATTTTCTTCAGTGTTTGAAAGAGATAAAGGAAGTACAGAACTTACGGATTTCTTGGTTGATACTTAGACTTGTGTCAATGTGGGAACTAATAATGTCTAAGATCCTCCCACAATTAGAAGGTTGTTAGGCTTCCTATGATCTGGTGTACACGCCTCAGTGGGTTTAAGTTTGTGTCATGCTGCAGTGTGTATTGGCAATTAAATAAGAGAGGTTGACGACTAGGTAAGCACCATAATTTTTATCTTAATTGACACAAACATGTGAAGAAAGACAAGCTCCTAGTGATATGATAAAATGAACAACGTCTGTAACAATGCACACATAGATTAGTTTCCTGAAGATGAAAAAAATTGATCTTGTTGTTGCTGACTCCTTCAGCAAGTTCTGCTTATATTTTGTCAAACTTTGCTATTCTAATTAAATTTTAGTGGTATTCCTTTTTAGTCATTTGTCATCTGGATATATACAACAACAACATACTCGGTGTAATTCCACAAGTGAGGTCTGGGGAGGGGAGGGTGATGTGTACGCAGCCTTAGCCCTATTTTGTGAAGGTAAGGAGGCTATTTCCGATAGGCCCTCAGCTCAAGTAAAAAATATAAAAAATTAAGCAAGTAAAGCAAATACAGTAGCGAAGAAGCCATGCTAAAAACAACGAAGAAGAGAACAGTAGCAACAACAAATAATACGATCACTGAAGCAAAAGAAAATAGGTTATTCTAAAAACAAAGAAAAAAATCGTAGGAGAGTAATAATAACAATGTAGGGGAACTAGACAACGCTCAACTACCTACTAACCTTCTACCCTAATCATCGACCTCTATAACTTCCTATGATCCTATTTATGGTCATGTCCTTGGTAAGCTACAGATGTGCCTTGTCCTGTCTTATTACCTCTCTCCAAGACATGTTCGACCTATCTCTACCTCTCTTTATACCCAATATAGCCAACCTCTTGCACCTCCTAAAGGGGGCATCTGCCCAAATGACTTCGTTCTCTCCTCCTTCATCTTGTCCATCATGGAGGCCACTCCCACCTTATACCGGATTGCTTTGTTCCTGATCCTAGCAATATAAATAACAGGAATGGAACTAAATACATTGATTTGGTTTCATGCTTGAGATATTCCAATATACATTTAGATAGAGCATGATGGAAGAACTTGGTATGCGAATTATCATTTAAAATTTCCTTTTATTTTAGGTCTTATACCATACTCACTTTTCAACTTTGCTTCAGTTAGTTAATTGGTGAGGGTCTTTATAGTATCACTGGTTATTGGTGGGACACCCCAGTGTTAACAAAATGCATGCATGATGTTAGAAATGCATGTGAAGAGGATATGAGCATTATCTGCTCCAGGAAAAGCATGTATGTCATGATGTTATTTATTCAGTATAAGGAAGTAAGGGACATGCAATTGGAGGTGGAAAGTCAACTTTGTAAGTGGGCTTTTAGGTTTGTATGGAGTTTGGTTGATGGGATATTCTGAGGTTAGAACACAAGGATACTGCTTATGATCCTCTGGACAATGATTGTATTCTGTAGTATCTTTGTACTGTTAGGCTTGAAATATTCTATTGCTTCCAATACTTTTGAGGTTTTTGATGATTTAAAAAAAAAATGTTATGCTGATTCTGTTGCAGGGACGGGGTAGTTATGAAGATCGTATGGAAATGCTACGCCTTATTGTGGATCTCGTGGAGGCAAGCATGTATGCTGATAACCCTGAATGGAGGTTAGACGTTTGATTGCACCTCAATGTTTGTGGAGATTTTATTATATACATACATTGAAACACACATTTCATCTCAGTTTGATTATTAATTTATATTTGAAATACCTTAATCTTCTCTTCTCCTTGTAGTGTGGATGAACAGGTGGCAAAGGATATTCAATTGATTGATGCCATAGCTGAAAAGCAGTCTCAAATTTTTTCAGAAGAATGCAAACTGTTTCCTGCGGATGTTCAAATCCAGTCTATCTATCCTTTGTAAGGAAGATTTCTTTTTCTCCATCAAATTGTACGATTAATTTATTTACTTATTGAATATGTTATTTTCTTTCAACGGGAACTGCTAAAGTCATAATGTGCTTTGAAAAAGAGGAAAAAATTACCTATATGAAAATTTGTATTCAAACCCTTCGGGGTGGCCCAGTGGTTTGAGCTTGGGACTTCCATGTTGGAGGTCTTAAGTTTGAAACACCTTGCCAGCGAAAGCAAGGGGTTTGCTTTCTGGGTCGAGCTCGTCGCACTAGGCTTGCCTAGTGCGGGTTACCTCTCCTATGTGGTTTACGAGCTATTGCATAGGAGCGGGGGTTTTACCCAGTGCGCACCCAAAGGGTAGCAACTGCGGGTTTCCCTTGTCATAAAAAAAATAAAAAATAAATTGTATTCAACAGTAGCATCTAAAGTGAGAACCTTTTGAGATTGTTGCTGCTTCTGCACCTGCAATTTAGTGTTCAGCAAAAGGCCATGACCAACCAAAAGAGCTTTTTCCATAATTTTTTAGGTCTGGCACCTTTTTTCTGCCTCATTACCGGGAAAAGAAGACAGGCAAATTCTTCTGACATAGTCTTAAGGAGAATCTCTTTCTCTTTTCTTTTTTTTTACCCTTCATTTCCACTAAGCTGAAAAATTGTGGCATTTATGTTGTCAAAGATTCCTCAAAGGAAAAGCAGAAAAGGATGAAGAGTAGAGAGATGGTTTGGGCTTTTGGGGGGAGGGGGTTGAATTCAATCAACCTGGCCACTTCTTGGGTGAAGGAAGAATGACGCAAAGTATGTAGAGAATTTGAAAGGAAAAGAATACTGAAAACAATGATTCACTTATAATCTTTGCTTTTGTTCGAGACTGCTTATCCTCATATACCGTCAAACCTCTTTATAATGGCATTGTTGTCTGAATATTTTTATTGGCTGCTATAACGAGATGTTGTTACAAAGAATATATAATGTAATATAATTTGAAAGTCAGTTCCAAAGAAAATTAGGTTGTTATAGTGGAATGCTGTTATAGAGAGGTCCTTCAATATTACTGCGATGGTCCTGTTCCAGTTCTGACTTGTTAGCCAGCAGTTATTTGGTGAGATATCATCCTTTTTGAAAACAAGGTTATATGTGCCTGCTTGCTTGAAGAACCATATATCGTCTGCTTTATTTACTCTCCCGATAGTAACTTTCTATTGATCCTATTGTAATCGAAGTTCAGGCCAGACATATCTGATTTGGAGAAGCAACTTTCAGATCAATCAAATAGGCTTCTGAGTCTTCAGGAAATGGTTGATGATTTAGCATCAAAGGTTAATCCTCTCAGCACTCACTGCTTTGTTTCTCTTGTATTTAGTTTCAGTTAGTATCTATAAGGTTCAATTGGTTATATTTTGTGTTCAACGGGAAGTCATGGTTAATTCTTCTCTTACAGCATCCATACAACCCAGATGAGGAATATGTAGATGTTGAAGCAAAACTACGGGGACATTTGGAATCCTTTTTAGACACTGCAAGGACCTTCAACACAATCTATACTAAGGTTTTGTTTTCTTCATTATTCATCTATTATGACTCCCGCGGTTATCTTCATTGATTGCATACTATAGAGGCTGGTATTTTGTGATGGAACCCCCATCAAGTCCTCATTTCCTTACCCTTTGGCTCAGTGCCTTTATATGTCCCTTCTAACTTTTTGTATTTGTATATTCTCTGCATAACATATTTGAGGTTATAACTGTAGGAAATACGTCCATGGACCCACATGATGGAAGTACCACAACTGCATGGGTTTGGGCCAGCTGCCAATAGACTATTGGAAGCATATAAGATGCTCTGGAAGGTACTTTAATATGAATTATATGTTTGTTCAGGATAGAGTTTAGTGTTTTATCAACAGAAACCCCATTTTATTAAATTTTGGAAGATCTGAGCCAGTTCTATGGGGATGAAAGAGGTTTCACTAGTGTTGTACGCTTTGCCGATAAAACCTCCAATGCAGGTAGGAGCATTGATGGCATCGACTGTCGTTTAGTTGACCATCCCTTTTACTAGGAAGAGATTGTTTTAGCTTTGTTTGACATTGTTGAGTGTGGTGGTTGTTTCGGTCTTGTTTATTGCCTTCTAATACGCTAATGCCATCTTCAAGAGGATATACATGAGTAATTCTTTTGTCTTGACATCTTTGACAGTTCCTAGGAAACTTGAAGAATCTTCGGGATTCACATGCAGCTGTAGCTGTTGGTTCCTCTGAAACAGTGGCTGGCGAGCCATCTTCCGTGACAAGAATAATCTCCGAATGTGAAACTGCACTTACACTCTTGAATCGCGATCTTGCAATTCTTTCAGCTTCTATTGCCCGTGAGCGAGGTGAAGATACATCTTTATAATTTATATGTGACCTAGAGTTGGAGCTAATTGAGTTTACACTATTTGTTGTTCTTGTAAAATCACACCACATTGGTTGTTAGCTGTTCACTGGTCATGTGTCAAATGAGGAGTTTTCAATTAGATTGTTGTGCACAAGTAACAAAGGCCTGTGATTTTTGTATCTAAACTATTCACAGAGTTTTCAATTAGTTTGTGCATAAGTACCAAAGGTCTATGATTTTTGTACCTAAACTGATCAATTAGCCAAGGGTGTTGTATTCTATTTTCTTCACAAGGTTGTTAAAAGGTAGTGAACATTGGTACCTTTTTTCCTGGCGAAACCAAGGGTATGTTTGGAAAGCCATTAGGTAATTGGAATTGGTGTAATTACTACGATAGTAATTACACAACCTAGTAATTATGTTGACCTGTTTGTTTGCCACAATGTAATTACAGCATAATTACAAGTGTATTGTTTGGTTGCACAAGTATAATCATAAGGTTGTATTTATTTATTTTAATAATCATAAGGTTACATTGAAGTTTTAAAATAGAAATTAATTATTTAAAATTAAAAACTTATATTAGACAATTAATGGCCTTTATAAATGATATTAAATTGAATATTTAAGATATATATTGTCTTTTGAAAATATATCAATTAATAAACATATGTTCTTGACTAATATTATAAAAAAATAATTAATTTATATTTTTTTATTTAGTATATTTTAATTATACTAATCATAAAAACTAAAAATACATCATTTCTATGAACATCATGAAATGCGTGTTTGACAAAAAGATTAATATTATAAATATAATTGTCATAAATTATAAAACATTTGACAATTTTTTTTTATCAAGTCTAACTTAAATAAAATAGCTTGCAATGTAAAATATCGAGTCAATACTCCTAAAACAAATGAAATTGAAAATATAACATAAGTTCTAAATTCTAAACAAAAAATTTAACATAATACTCTTATGTTTTTAAAAGGAAAACGTAAGTCCATAACTTTATTCAACAACGAATTCTACTTTAATTTTAATACTAACAAAATTATACTAATAATTTTCTTTTAGATGATACAAAAAATTGCATGGAATCACATGAAATAAATGTTGAGAATAAGAAGGAGATGAAATATAAATAATAATAAATATTTTTAAAAAAATTAGAATAATAAAAATAAATACATTAAAACAAAAAAATAAAAATAAAAATAAAAGGAAGAAATTAAAAAGTAATTTGTTTGTAATTAACAACAATTCACAGCCCCAAAAGAATTGAACAATTTCAAATTATATTCAATGAGGGTCAAATAAAGCTTTGCATATTAGACAAGAAAAATACTCCTACATTAACTTATGTAATGAAAGTAGAATTACAGATCATTATTTCTGGATTAACATAATTTCCTCAATTTAATTATAGTAAAATCATATTAACTTCAGTTTGAATAAATGTTACAAATATAAATCATATCACACATACCGTCAAACTAAAAATGTCTAAAACAATGGCAAATTGTGTGACAAATTATTCATTTTTCACCATGTTTGTTATTCTACTTTCTTCAATAAAAGCTATGAACAATGTTTTTAGCATTGATCTCATTCATAGAGATTCACCAAACTCACCCTTTTATGATCCTTCCTTAAGTTTTACGGAGCGAATGAACAATTCATTTCATCGCTCATTCAATCGTTCCATTAGTCTTTGTTCGCCGCCCTCATCCTCTGTCGTTGTTGCTTCCAACAACGGAGAGTATCTCATGAGATACTCCATAGGTACGCCTCCTGTGCATACCTTAGGTGTCGCTGATACTGGCAGCGACCTCACATGGACTCAATGTCTACCCTGTAAAAATTGCTTCAAGCAACAATCTCGTATCTTCAACCCAAAAAAATCATCAACTTATAAACCCTTACACTGCAGTTCCAAAATGTGTCACGCAGCCAATTTTCCAACGTCCTGCAACTGGATGAAGAAGAAGACCTGCAGGTATCACGTCAGGTACGGAGATAATTCGTACAGCATTGGCGATTTAGCAACAGAGACGATACGATTTGGATCATCGAAAAACAAACGAGTGAAATTGAAGAAAACAGTTATTGGATGCGGACACAATAATGCAGGTACATTCAGTGGTGACAAAGAATCAGGGATTGTAGGGCTTGGAGGAGGGAAATTTTCTTTAATTTCCCAAATGGGTTCGTCAATTGGGGGAAAATTCTCCTACTGTTTAGCTCCGTTTTATCAACAGAAAACCTATATTCCTAAAAGCAAAATCCATTTTGGTACAGACGGATTTGTTCCAGGAGATAAAGTTGTTACAACACCATTAGCTCGAAAATTCCCAGCAACGTACTATTTTCTCACACTGGAAGGTGTTAGTGTGGGTAAAGAAAGATTGGATTTCCGAAATGTGTCATTCTCTTACGGCGGAGAAGGTAACATTATTATAGATTCAGGCACAGTTTTAACTCTGTTTTCGCCTGAAATCTACGTGAAACTGGAATCAATGGTGAAGGGTGCAATCAAGCTGCCCACTGTAGCGGATCCAACTGGTTCTTTAAATTTGTGCTACAAATCTATTTCCATCGACAAAATTCCGATAATTACGATGCATTTTATAGGTGCAGATCTGAGATTGGGTCCATGGAATACATTTGTGGAGACAAGTGATAGTTCAATGTGCTTTGCTTTTGCTGCATCATATGGTGGTCAAATTTTTGGGAATATTGCACAGATGAATTTCTTGGTTGGTTATGATTTAAAGAATAAGAGAGTATCCTTTAAGGCTACTGATTGTTCTAAATAATCGATATAAGTGTTTATTTTACTAAATTATTCTCGATAAATGATATTTTGAAAATTTAAATTTGACTATACGTAAATGAGTTTGAGAAATTGTTGCTTAACATCATCTACTTTTCAAATAAAGTTTCCTTGGTGATTTTCTCAAGTAAGGATATTAAGTATTATTTATACATGTATAATAAACATGTAATGTAACGTGACTAAATTGCTTACATAGATGAAAATTAGTTATTTGATTGATCATGTATAAGAGTCAAATCAAAGACAAATGAATATTGATTTGATTAATCAGTTTGAATGGAATCTTGATCAGCGGTTAAAAGTACTCATCGACACCAATTGATCCATCAAATGTATTCGAGTTTGATTGATCAGGTACTTCAGTTAAATCGGAGCCAAATGGAATTTGATTTGATTGATCAATTTGAGTGGAATTCTGATCACTAGTTAAAAGTGGCTCTCCAACACCATTTGGCCCATCCAATGTAGGCATATCTGATTTATTTAAGTCACATGGATTTTCATTTGATTGATCAATTTGAGCAGAATTACCAAAATTGTTAAAACGTGCGAGATCATCGGGATCAATTGGCTCACCTGTTATATACGAATTTCCTTGATCACGTACTTGAGTCAAATCGAAGCCAAAAGGAACTAGAACTGGTTGATCAGTTTGAGTGGAATTCTGATCATCATCTTGAGCACAGTCCTCTAACAGTTTTCTACCATAACTCTCTTCGCAATTAATTCCGCAAATGACAACACCCACAATAGCAACAACCATCATAAATCTTGGACTCATATTTTCACTGAAAATGTTTTAAAAAAAATAAACAAAAAATAAAATAACCCTCCTTAATGAATCGCAAATATCTTAGAAAAAAAGGTGAAGTGGAAGTAAATTGTAAATCAACTTTAATTTAATAGGAAACCAAGAATGGAAATCAAAATTTAATTACATTAAAGATTAGTATATGTTAACAAAATTAACTAGCATTTAATAGTTAAAATTAAAATGAGAAACTGATCTTATGCAAGAAAATTCACATTTTGATACGAAACGTAATGCATTTGCTACTATTTTACATCTATATGTGTGGTGTGTTGCTTAGCTCCTCCCTATATTTTGTAACTGTCGATCACTTGGTAATAAATAAAATTTGCTTATTCGCCGAGAAAAATAATACATGCATTTTTATTCCATATTCGATCCCCTATAACATAAGGTTTGGGAGAGGCGTGACAGGGATGGGGGTTGAGGGCTTTGGGTGGGTGGGGAGGATCAAGAGATAATGAACGTGGAATGCCATTTATGGAACTTGTTTTTTCTATTTTCATTAATGAAGTCTTTTCTTTTTCTTTTTTTTTTACGTATTTTTCTTAATTTTTAAAAAATTATATTGGGGATAGAGGGAGTTACCAAGTGAAAATTGAACCCACCAATAAAGTGAAAATTCTAATTTTAGCAAACTAATCGAACTACTAAGATCCTCCAAAAAAAAATTAATCACAAGTCTTGTGATTTATTTTTATAAAAGCTCCCACCTTTTTTGCTCACTTAGTGACTTAAACCCAACAACGATAGGATCAGAGGTGAAAGTTGCTTACCATGATCTTAGCAACCCGACTTGTCATTTTCCTTTTTCTTCAAGAAACTTGTTTTTTCTCAAACAAAAATATTCCAAAATATTTTAATCAATCAAACATTAAAAAAAAAATTGAAAAAAAAATATTTTCAATATATATCCTTACATTATAACCTAATTAAAAAATAGTTTATAAGTTGGACTATTTTTTTTCCCAACCGCAATAAGATCCGCTCACCTTATTACTATGAGAAGATTATCAAATTTCATAGATATATGTAATTTGCCACTGGATGCTTTTTCAGTATGAACTAATTCATGCAATAATTGAAACTAAGACGAGTCAACATAAAAATTTGACATTAACAAATACATCCAATAATTAATTGAAATAGTTGCTTATATTTGTTGGATTTAGCAAGGTGTAAATGGGAAATAAGAAGAGAAAAATGGAAAGTGGGGGAACCAATTTTGGAGGGAAAATGAAAAGTCATTGCAAAGTGCAAATGAAAAATCATTTTTACCATATTGGTAGAAGAAAGGAAATTGTTGTCCTTATATTAGGAAACACTTCCTTTAGTTCTTAAAGGGTTAAGAAGAAGGTGCCCCTCGCGTCGTCGTCGTTGCTCGACCTCGACTTCGGCTTTGGATTTGGCAAATGATTTGATTGATAATATTTTTGGACAAAATTTATTTAATCAATCTTGATTCATTTCCTTCTCTTATAAATTAATTCAGAATGTTAGTTAAATAACATAATTAATTTGGCGCAACGGAATTTATTTAAAATTCACGTGTAACGGTAAAAACGTTCTGAAGGAACCTGTTCCCTCCGAAAAGTCGTTACTTTCCCAAAAGACACAATGTTCTGAAAAAAATGTGTCTGAACAGATTCGTCTGAACAGACGCGTTCCTTGCTGCTAATGGCTATAAATAAGAGGTCTTTTTCGTTTTTCAAACACTGAGTTTTTTTCCTCTCTGCATACATTTTCTTACATAAACAAAATTGTCGATCGACTGAGTCTGTGTGCGCTCTTGTTGTTGTTCTTGCGTTCGCTGAAGTTATTGAAGTTTGAGGTACCGCTACTACTCTAACATGTTAATCCGTTTTATCTTGGGAGGAATTAGTCTGTAACCTCGGGTATAGTGAGGGGATTAAATTTCTTAAGGAAACACAGTGGTTTTTGTGGATTCGGATTAAAAAACCATTCTGTCTATTTCATCTATTTTCTGTTTCTGTATTTTTTACTAACCTGAATACAGTAGATAACAGTATTTCGTAAGATTTTTCGACGAAATGGTGTTGCGTAAAACCATTTAACTATAAGGTGAATTTTCCTTACATATATAAATATTTTTACAATTAGAAACTTTGCATTTACTTAAGTAAAATATGTATATATAATAAAGGAGAAACATGAACAAGGTAATGTGGCACCTCTCTATGACCTCCATTTGTATTTATTTTTTTTCTCATTTTTTTTGGCTTTTTTTAAAAAAAAATTATATATTATAAAAATAAATTACTAAATTTATTACAAATAAATATTTTATTAATGGAGGAACATTTACAACAAAACTCTTCACATTCTTTTTATTATTGTTATTGGTTTGTCTCACTTATAGTAAAGGAGAAACATAATTTTTCTTTTTTCTTTTCTTCTTTGACTTTTTTTTTATTCAAATTAATTATTGTATTGTAAAAGTAAATTACTTAATTTATTACACATAAATATTTTATTAATGTAAGAACATTTACAACAAAAAAAACCTCCACAATCTTTTTTTCTATTTGTTTGTCTCACTTTTAATCATGAAATGATAATAATTTTTTTATCTATATTTTAAGTATTTTTCTCTTTATTTTTTAATTTATTCACAAGGAGTATTACCTATGACTTTCCCCTCTTTAATTTTTACTTTTAATAATATCCATAATTCTCATAATTTTTATGTCCATAACCTCCAAACTTAAATTTGTAAGTTTATGATGTCTTATGATATTCTTCTATTTTGGCTATAAATTCATATTAGTTTCATGAAGATTCACATTCAAAATTATCCTTTCTCTTCTTCATCATATATTGGTTTGGTTTGTAACAAAAAAAAAGTACATGAAGGTAAGAAATATTTCATTGCAAATCTTTATTTTTTCATTTCCTTTATTTTGTCTATATAAATTCATATTTAGTTTGTGAATGAAACTAACATGTAACAAAAAAAGTACATGAAATTAATAAATATTTTATTCTCAAGTCCTTATTTTTTTTCATTTCCTCTATATATAAATTCATATTTACTTTCATTAAGATTCACATACAAAATTATAATTTCTCTTCTTCGTCATATTTGTTTGTGAATTAACTAATATGTAACAAAAAAAAAGTACATGAAGGTAAGATATATTTCATTCTCGATTCTTTCTTTTTATTTTTATGTACTTAGACATGCTTTCTTAATATTTTATTTGTGTTTGTATTATCATTCATCAAGCAAGTATGATTAAAAAAATGCCTCTATAATTTTTAATAATGTGTTGTCCGTATGCAATTGCTCTTTCTAATAGTTAGTTTTTCGGATATAATATAGTTTGATTATAATATTTGTTAGATTTCAAGAAATGATTATTATTTAGTATTGTTAGTACTATTAAAAAATAATATACAAATATATGACATATAGTTTAAATTTCTTTCTTTCTTTGATATAATTATTTTTAATCGGTATATGATTTTTTTTCCATTGTTTTTATTCAGTTGGATGCATATAATGAAGAGTTTGACATATGGAGCAAAATATGGTGGCAGATCTACATGCAAAGGAATATGGTACGTAGAAGGGGGGGAAATGAAGCATCATTAGAGATTATTTTTGCTAGATTTTTTTTTCACTTTAACTTGTATTAGTAACTTTAGTTATTTTTGCTAGAATTTCTTAAATTTTGGTGTATAAATAATTTTGCTAAGTGTATTGTCAACACTAATCATTTGACCCTTTACTATTATACTTTTTCCTTGTTATGAAGCAAAATTAATATAATTATCCCATTTCAACAAAAAAAAATGATGATTAGGAGTTTCATTTTTATTATACTTGCAAAAAAGTAATTGAAAAATAAAATATTGATTTCATGATGCCATTTTTTTGCGTATGTAACAATCTATTTTCGTCACCGTTCTTTTTGATTTGAAATGTATTTATAACTTTTATGCAGTCACCGATTACTATATTTTTTTTGTTCATTTTTTGTATTTTCATCCCATATTTTTATTTATTTATTTTACAAATAAAATCAATGCATAATGAGTAATACATTTAATGTCTAATAAAATTATACATTTTAAAATTATTTATAACTCATGTCTCTTCATCTTACTTGTAACTTCTAATATTAAATATTATTCATAACTTTTGTATGTTTCATTTTTCATAATTCTTATAAATATTTAATTAATGTTTAAAAAATTATAATAAACAAATATAATAATAAAGACATAATAAAAAAATTCAAATTTGTTTTTACGAAATCAGAGTTTGTATAGAAAATTAGTACTCCTACAAAAGATAGAGGAAGTTAAAACAGAAAATGATCTAAAGCCCCCCAACCTATATCCGAAATTCCAATCACACACTCCAACTTCACGGGTGTCCTATCACCCCCTGAACATTTTATTTGTCTATTTACTACATACTTGAGTGTTGTCTTGTTCACATAAACCAAATAAATTGTCTCACGTGTTTGCACCTGCGGGTCCCCACCCACTTCAACCCCCAATTCTTGTTTTTTCTCCATTTTTCCTCCTAAAAACGTAAGGAACCCCAAAGAGAAGCTTTTCATCTCGTTTTCTCCATTTGAATCGAAGCATTTTTGGTGATGATCGAAGCATTTTCGTGTGTATTATTTTCAACTTGAATACGTAGTTTATCAACTGATTTTGTAAAGGTTAGTTATTTGTCCATTATTTCAAATTTATGCTTTATTAGAATTTCTGTTAATTCATGAAATTAAGAGCAACATTGTGTGAAATATTATGTCTAATTCATCCATACAAAACTTATTCAAGTTTTCATTTGCCATTTTTAACGAATTTCGAGAAATTTAAAATTTTAATTAGAGACCCTAAATAAGAAATTAGATCAGATTACAAATCCTAACTTCAAGATTTAAAGTAGAAATGGACATAAACAACTAAAACCCACCTTAAATTGAAAGAAAATCGTGGTTTTTAAAAAAAAAGGAACAAGGGTTAATGGCGGGGAAGAAGGAAAAATGGTTTATTTTAACTTGGAGAAGTACACTTTTTTCGTCAAAATTTAAGGCTATTGCCTCTTCTCACATGCCTAGAGGAGGTGTTCTCACCTCCTATGACAGGTCAACACTCAGGTGTGTAATAAATAGACAAAAAAAAATGTTCAGGGGGTGATAGGACACCCGTAAAGTTGGAGTGTGCAGTTGAGATTTCGGGTATAGGTTGGGAGGGGGGGTTAGACCATTTTCTCAAGTTAAAACATATAAAATATTTATGTAATACAATATATTGTTATTTCGACATATTACCTCTTATTCCATTTACTTCACCACATTGAATATTTTGTTCTACTATATACATATAATTTTTTATATATTTTATATGTTTAAAAAAATGAAAAAAATGTATGATATCACAAATGAAGAGAAATATTAATATTACCTATATATTCGATACTAACCTAAATATAAATATTACATATTATTATCTTATAACTATTTTATAAAGTCGCGCGAAGCGCGGATAATTTCACTAGTTGAACAATAAAAAAAATCTTTCACAGTTTATATTTGACACTTAAAATGTGATAGGACACCGGACGAGCTACTACTTATAAGGCGAACTCTCTACGTGAAAATATGTGATAATCAAATACTCCTACTGTAGAAGAATAGAGTCTTAAAGTGACTTTTTATTTTTAATATAATATAAGTCAGGAAGTCAATGTAAAATTTTAAGGGGAAATTTTCCAAAATGACTATAGTTTGGGCTTAATTAGAGATCTATAGTTATAGTTTGGTTAATGACGAATTATTGCTACATGTTAGGGGTAAGAGAGAGGTGAGCGAGACTAGGAGAGAGACGAGCGAGACTAGGAGAGGAAGGAGAGAGAGGTGAGCGAGATTTGGGAGAGAGGTTGAATACCGATTGTATTTGTTGTATCGGGTTGTATAACAAATACAAATGATACAACTAATGTATTATGAATACAATTGATACAAATTACAAATACAGTTAATACAAATACAGTTAATACAAATACAAATATTATAATTTTCTGAATACGATTGGTCTGTATCATATATTGAATATAATTGTATCAATTGTATTAACAAACATAATTTATGTCGATGAATATAATTGGCAGAATATAATTTGTCATAATACGATTCATACTATTATGTATACAACTGATACATAATACAAAATACAAATAATATGAAATTCAAATACATAATACAAAATACAGTTATCATATTTATGTGGAGTGTTTTTAAGCTGCAACTGTTTGGGCCGGAGAGAGAGGGGCGAGAGAGAGAGACATCGAGAGAGAGAGACAAGGGAGGGAATTACAAGGTGATAAACAAATTACCTTCAAACCATCACCAAAGTTTAGATAACCAACTAACTAAGCTACTACAATTCCCATTATATCAATCATAAGTTTGTGATTTGTTTTTTAATCCCCCTTAGGGCTTTTCACCTTTTCTTACGAAAAACTACATAATTAGACATACTTCACTACTATATATACCATTATTACCTATACTTTCAAATATTACGTATCTTACCACTATTTAAGAACTACATATCATAATTTAAAATAAAAATAAAAATACATATCATATATTGAGGAAGATGCACTTAGATACAAATATTTTTGCTATCAAATACACTAAAATAGGGAAAGAAGCGAGCGAGATGGGGAGGCAAGCGAGTGAGATTCGTTATGTATCTCGGATACATAGGAGAGTGGCGAACGAGATGGGAGAAAGGAGACGGAGGCGAGTAATATTTATTATGTATCCCAGATATATGTGAATCCACTTAGATACAATGTATCTAGAACAAATTACACAAAAATTTGACCTCATGTATCCCGAGTTACATGTATCTAGACGTATATGAACGTATCTAGACACAAAATCTAGCAAGACACATAACATTGCATATTAGAGTGTATCTAAGTAATTAGCTCCTAAATTAGTGAGATTTATGTAAGTTCCCCTTTGGGCCTTCGAGGACTAACAAGTCGCATTGCTAGTTTTCGGATACGAGATATCCATCCGAGCCACTATGGACGTATTTGCCCAATTGATACATCTGAAAGAATCAATGTTGGACTTATTGGATCCTTAGCAATTGATGCGGAGATCGGTCATAAGCCCTTTTTATGAAATTTCTGAGAGGTCAATTGGGGTACGAATGCTTTATTTATCACCAGGTAGCGATGAATACTATATGGTAGCGGCAGGAAATTCTTTAGCCTTAAATCGGAATATTCAAGAAGAACAAGTTGTTCCGGCTCAATACACATCAAGAATTCTAGTAATTTAATTCCTTGTTGACTCGAACTCATAATCTCATAATTGAAGGGGCGGATGCTTACCATATGAGCAACCTTCTCAATCTTGTCATTTCTAAAGAAACTTATTTTCCTTAAAAATATATATATTTTATCAATCAAACATAAATAGATAAAAATTGAAAAGCATCTTTCACTATATAACCACACATTTTAACCAAGTTTAAAAAACAAATTAATAAGTTGGGCCTTTTTTCCCCCAACAACAATTAGATGGGCTCACCTTATTAATACGAGGGGAAGATTATCAAATTTCGTTGATTTGTGTAATCTGCATTAGATACTTTTTCAATATGAACTAATCCATGCAATAATTGACACTAAGACGAGTCAACATAAAAACTGTAAAATTTACTATGAAGGAAAATTTAATTAATGTTGGACTAGACCGCAATTAACAAGTCATAAATTTGTATCTACATTTTAATTTTATATATAAATTAAACCTGTGAGATTTTTGAAACTCCATCACAGAAGAAAAAATAATAATCATGAAACTCCATTATTTCATCTTACTCTATCTTGCAAGTCTCTCTTATTTTGCGCAATCCAAAAATGATGGTTTTAGCATTGAACTCATTCATCGCGATTCACCAAAATCGCCATTCTATAACCCTGCCTTAAATCAAAGGCAACTAATGTACAACGCGTTACAACATTCCATCAATCGGGCAAGTTTCTTATGGTCTAAATTATCAACTTCTATAATTCCTGATATACACGGAGTATATCTCACAAAAATTTCAATTGGCACTAAACCAAGTGCCAAACTAGTTGCTGTTGACACCGGTAGTGATCTTATATGGATACAATGTGAACCTTGTGTCCATTGCTACGAACAACAAACTCCAATTTTTAATCCACAAAATTCGTCTACATATAGACCAATTTCTTGTAACTCTACTGAATGCATGAGTCTTCCAGGAGGGTCTTGTTATACGAGGAAAAATACATGTTTATATTCTGCTCGATATAACGATGAATCGTATAGTTATGGTGATCTAGCTAGTGAGACATTCACATTTGACGATGCAACAAATATTACTCGTCCAATCAGATTGTCTATGTCCAACATAACTTTTGGTTGTGGATGGATGAATGATATCTCTACAGTTGATGTTGAACCTGCTGGAATTATTGGTCTTGGAGCTTCACCTTATTCACTTGTGTCCCAAATAAAATCTAAATTTGGGCATAAATTTTCATATTGTTTAGTCCCATTTTTCCAATTAAATGTGTCTAGCAGATTGAATTTTGGTGAAAATGAAGCTTTAATTTCTTCAACTAAACATATGGTTACAACCCCATTATTTTTAAAACCTCCAAAAGTTTATTATTTCCTAAAGTTATTAGGAATTACCATTGGGAATACAACAATTCGATTTCATAACACATCAAAAAAAGTTCACAAGGGAGGGAAGATTGCTATAGACTCGGGGACTACATTTACATTTTTACCAACACATATGTATTCAGAGATGGAGACGATAATGAAGCGCGAAATAAAATTGAAGCCTCTAAGAAGCAACACAACACGATTCTTGCAATTGTGCTATCAAGGATTGCATGTTTCAGATATCCCATCACTGATATTTGAATTTCAAAATGCAAAGTTGGAGTTGGAGCCGTTAAATAGTTTTGTTAATATAGGAAATGACGTTATTTGCCTTGCTTTTGCTCCAGCAAAACATTTGCCTATATTTGGGAATATAGCACAAACAAATTTCTTTGTTGCCTATGATCTTGACAAGAAGACTGTTTCTTTTAAACCCCAAATTTGTGCCAAATTGTAGCAACGTTTATATGTATCATGTGGGATGTTCGATATTTATATGATTATATCTATCTAAAAGTATGTTATTGGACTCTTCAATTTCCAAATACACACATAAATCATATCCGCTTTATGAAATCAATAGTTCCTAATTTATCCTTATCATTAATTATAGTCATTTCTCTATTATATTTTTTTAAGACATTGTATTTATTACTCCCTCCGTCCCTAATTACTTGTCCACTTTTGAATTGACACACATATTAAGAAAATAATTAATGACATAGTGAGTTTATCATTTTACCTCTATTAATTATGAAGTTGATGAAAAGTTCTACATTTTTCAAAGTAATTAGTCATTTAATTGAAGGTATAATAGGTAAAAAAAAATTGTTCTTTCTTGATTTGTCAAAATGGACAAGTAATTAGGGACAACTTTAAAAGGAAAAGTGGACAAGTAATTAGGGACAGAGAGAGTATATTCAAAGGGTGATATAGTAAAATTACCCCTCTATTTATAATTTCTTAAGAAGTGTGCAAAGTTAATAATGAATGAGTAACAAGAAGTCAACAACAATAACTTGGGTAATTACTCCCCCAAAGGGAAAAGTACACAAACATATGGAGTTAACACACACTCGGCCCAAAGTAATTACTAGGCATGCTCATGTCTTCTTTTTCCGCGCATGAGGTCAACATGATCATAACTACAAATTAATATTCTATGATATTTTGTCAATATAATGATGTATATGATATATATCATGTGGATATTATAGATGACTGTACAATCATTTTATGACTGAATACCATATGTGTATACGATATATACCATGTGAGATATCATAGAAAATTGAGTATTGTTTTTTTGAAGGAATGCATATGACACGTGATGTACTTTGTCAATATAATGATGTATCTTGTCTATATATGATATACTATGTGGTTTTCACTGAGTAGTAGTATTTTTTTTGAAGAAATAAACCAATTTTTTTTTATGATATTATGTCAATATATCAAGGGAAAATGGTTTGATATACTCCTCACCTTTGCTATTTAAAGCTGATATATTCCTCGATATGAAAATGGCTCATATATACTCATATGCAGGGGCGGAGCCAGCATATTATTAGGGGGTTCATCCGAACCTCCTTCGGCGGAAAATATTACTATTTATACATGGTTAAAATTATTTTTTATGTATGTATCGTATATGTCGAACCCCCTTCGGCAAGTTCGTGCGTTTACTTCTTCAGATTTTGAAACCCCTTGTTAAAAATCCTAGCTCTGCCACTGCTCATACGGTTATACAAATGACTCACATATACTCTTTTTCTCTAACGGAAGAAAAAAATTAATTTTAAATTAATTTTCTTTGAAAAAATATAATTCCATATCGGGGTATATATATTTGATCCCCTCATACTTTTTTTTTTCCACCTTTTTGTTTCAATGATTAATTTAAATTTATTATTTTGATGGTCAAATTTACTTATGTTCACTAAATTTCTTGTAAAATTTATTATAGATGTCCCCATTTTTTTTACAAATACAAAAATTAAATTATAACATAGCCACCAAAAAATAGTTTTAAATTATAATATAATCACAAAAAATTAGTTTGAATTTTTTTCTTTACACTAAATAATTGGGGGGGGGGGGGATAAGAATAAGAAACTAAAATAATGATAATCAAAGAAGTCAAAAAATAATTTATGTATGAAAATGATTAAAATATACCTTGAACTTTGCTAGAAGGATCATATATACCCCTATAGGATTTGTTTTTTTTTAAAAAAAAAAAAAAAAGATGAAGGATATATGTGAGTGACTTTTGTAATGTTAAGGGTATATATGAACCATTTGTACAACGGTAAGGATATATATAAGCTACTTTCATATACTATATGCTAGAATAAGTTGGTTTTTGAGATACAAAAAATAAAAAAGGAGAAAGAAGCTCAAAATACTAAGAGAACGGAAATGTTGATATCAAAAGAATAATAACATACTCGGTGTAATTTCACAAATAGTGTTTAAAGAGGATATATGATGTACACATACATTATTCTTATCGTGTGGGATAGAAAAGTTATTTTTAATGGACTCAAAAAATGTAATCAAAACATGCTTAAAAGAAAAATAACAACATCACAATATATTACATAATACATAGAGCAAATGAAGCAACATGATGATGATAGTAAAAAACTAAAGAATAAGATACTATGCTTCCTAAATACGAAGAAGAGGAAATTGACCCTTACACAACACTCGAAAAAAAAAGAAAAAAAAATCTCAGTGCACAAATACTTCATTAATTATCATTGATCTCTTATAAAATATAAGATTATTATAATTAGATGACAAGTGATTATTAAAACTTAAAAAAGTACAAACATATATGCATAGGGCTAAGGGTATACCCTAGTCATTCCTTTTAATCAAAGAGACTATAATCCATTTGATGTTCTAAAGTTTTCAACAGATCAATGGTGAAAGATCCCTCCTTCTCAACTATATACTTTATTTCTGCAGGAGATGGACAATACAACGGAACGTTGAATGAATTCACTTTCTCTTCTTCTATCAATCCCAGTATTTAATTTATAGTCGTAGAAATGTCATGACATATGTTCAAATTTCAACATGAGTACTAATTTGATTTTACGTACCTCTGTAACCAAGTCTTTGAGCGCGATGGCCAAAGGCTCCAACATAAAGCGACACACATTGCTTAAGTGATGCTCATTTTCTCTACCAGGCCCATACGTCTTCACCAATTCTTCTGAGCGATACTTGAGAAAAGTTGCAAAATCTCTTTCATATTGATTGGAATATGCTTTGAGGACGCTTGATGGGCTTGTACTTGCTGCATAAATAGTCCCTTTGTTATTCTCAATTCCATCAGGCACCTATATATCATCCAAAACGTACCTAGAGTCAGCTACCTGAAATAGGTAATAAGTACTATATCATATTCTTTCTAAATTAAATACGATTACAACACACACACACATATATATAATACCAGTCAAATTTCATAAGTGGAATATGAGGAGTGGACTCGATAAATAAAAATGCATTTAATTCTTGATATTTAAACGTGGAATCTCAGTTACTTTATATATATAATGTAATTAAAAATCTATACATGTGTGTGCATGAAACATACCTAGGTGTGGCAATTGGGTGAGTTGGGTTAAATTTAGGCAGGTCATAACGGGTAAATACAATAATTAGGTCAAGACCCAACCCAACTCAAATTGGGTTGGGTCAAAATTAAATGGGTTAGATAACGGGTTATATAATGGGTCAAGACCCAACTCAACCCAACAATTTTTACTAACCTTAATTGTTTTATTTGTTCTTTTAAACTATTTTAGTACCTAATAAAATTATCTTTTCTTTATTATAACTATATATAACATATCCAATTGAAAAACAAAGAGAAGCTTTTTAGAAATATTTTGACAAAATTTGTCATAAGCCAATTCGAGTTACATATCAACCCATTTTTTAATGGGTTGGATTGAAATGAGCTGAGTTAATAAATAGATGGGTCAATAACCAACCCAAACTTAACCAGGTTGGACGGATTGAGTTTGATTTTGTCACCCCTAAGCATACCTGAGAAAGCCAGTGAAGACTGTAAGAAGAGTGGACAAAATGTAGTTTTTTGGAAGGAAAAAGTCTAGTATAGAATGAACCAGCAACTCCCGCGACAAAACAATATGAAGGATCGAATAATCCATCTCTTGATCTCATATTTTTTTTTTCAAATCCTCGTGGAATGTTGGCAACAATCGAAAAATGGTATTAAAATCATTGCCAGGAAGATCATTCAAGAAAACATGAAATTCGGGCAATTGTTGGCCATTGCTTGTACATTCTTCTCGAATAGTTTTAATGAGTTGGGAAACTGGCAAGAAAGTGTTAGGTCCAGAGGAACAACCTAACTCCGCAATACATATGGTTTCTCCTGTGGAAAGGCTGCGGTACAAAGCAGATATAGCTTCGTCTGTTATTGACTTTGTCATGAGAATCACCTTTTGCTGGACATAATTCAAAGGTAAATTATCAAAATTTGAATATTTTTTGCTTGAGTTTTTTTAATTTTACCGCGATTCATTTGATTTACGAAAATTAAAAAGTTATGTGATGATACCTGAAACAGAGAATTGGATTTCTTCAGTCATGTGAAGAACATTAGCAACTTCCATTTTTTCTTCTATTGGATTTCTTTGTGGATAGGAGTTAGTTTATATTGTGCATACAATATGTGTGTTTGGTATATAGGATGTAATGTGGCGCTTGTTATTTTGACTTAGATTTTGTAGGGTTCATATCATGATTTTAGGAAGTTATTTTTCTTCCTTTTGTCATAGATTTCTAATGTAATAAATACAAAAGATTTGATAGCTCTAAAAGTTGAGATCTTGCGGGCCGTAAAAATTGAAATTCATCCATATAAATTTGAATTACACCAATTTTATTTTTTTTGGTGGTTGAAAATTACTTCAAACTAAGTAGGCGTTTGATAATGTGATATCATATCATGATATAAATTATGAGATGAAATTAATATTTGAACATGCGATTTCACGCTGATTTCATCTCATGATTTCATATCATGAGATGGAATCTCATATTCTCCAAAATCATGATTTGGGATTTTCTTAAATACGAAAATTGATCTACAAGTTTATATTTTGTTAAAACAACCCCACATTTATATCTATTAGTCATTTATTTCATATGTAAATAAAATTTATAATCATATCATTTCTTTTTAAAATTTATTATTCTCACCAACATAAAATTTATTATTACTTTAAATCAATTCCTACTTTATCATTTATATACATCAAATTCATTATTTTTTATCAAATTTATTACTACTACTTTAATGTTTAACTAAAATATAAATTTGCTTCATCTATATTGATTGAACAAGACTCACCACAATGGCTTTGTAATAATTTATCATGTGATTTAATATTTTTTTTGTTTATTTGGTAAGATTGAATAAATAATTGGGACTATTTTAATAGTTTTATAACTTATGAAATTCTTATGTTTATGAGAAAATATACAACACAAAAACTTTAAATTGCATGTCTAAATAAATTTTTTAATTCCATCTCATAATTTCATATTATGATTTTATATCGCATGACTAAAATTACACACGCCAAAATACAAGGACAAGTGGAGCTCTCTTTCCACATATATAAATTGAAAAAACTAACTAAAGAGAGAAAATTGTTGGCAGTTTTTTCCTTCAAAATAATATCCGTCCTAACTTATATATGACGTTCTTCAACTAAATAATATTTTCCGCTAATAATTTTCGAAGAATTTAATTTATGATCTAAAAATAATAACAAATATTTAAAAGAATCAGAGAGTTTGTGCAATACTAAAGTCTTGCTTTAACAGAAAGAGTTTTATCTTAATACTTTTAGATTTTTGTACAAATCTACGTTGTTGACGACATAACTTATAAAATAGCTAATTAGAGAAAGAGTGAGTAGGTGCTAGAGAAAAGGGAAAGAGAGCATGTGTACATAAAATTTTAAAAAAAATGACGTGTAAGCTTTTTAGAGAATAAATTAGCATTCTAAAAAAAGTCATAACATCGATTATACATTTTTTAGATTTATGAGAGAGTAGATGCTAGAGAAAAGAGAAAGAGAGCATGTGTACATAAATTTTTAAAAATTGACGTGTAAGTTTTTTAGGACATAAATTAGCATTCTAAAAAGAGTCATAACATCGATTATACATTTTTAGATTTATTAAGAATTATAAAATAAAAAAATAAAAAATTGCACGCTGAAATCTTAACCATTCAATCTCAGATCCCATTCAGTGCAAATATGTCTCAAATTCATCTATTCATCAAAAATTTGAATATAATAAGTAGTAAATAATAGAATACGAAATAACTCGCTTGGATAAATCACAAATCTCAAGCTTTATTATCCTCTTTCAAGATAATAGAGTAAGCTTCATCAACATCTCTATGCAACCAGAATATAATTGAGGAAATTATATCCTAGAACGTGCATCAAAAAATAGGAAAACACACTACTCTTAAGTCGATTGGAATCCAATTAAACGATGTATTAATAGAATATTTATATATATATATATATATATATATATATATATAATAAAAAAACAAGCTTAAACTCTAATTATTATTTTTTCTGTTGAAGTAATCAGCATGATCTGATGATTTTACAGTCATAGGGGTGAATAGTGCCCCAGTACTCCTCCAAGCTTTTTCACCAAAGGTGAGTGCGCTTGGGACATCTATTCAGGGGCGGCTCAACATAATTCGAGGCCTAAAGCAAAATTTTAATTAGAGGCCTAAAATTTAAATAAATTTTATCTGTATTTATTTATTTTTCTAAATTTTTAGATGTAAATTATTACTTAATATCTTTTTTATAAATGAGTTTTTTCAAATACTTTTTTAAATTATTATTTTTAAGCAAGATTTTATCAATTCAACATTGAAAAACATCATTATTTAGACAATTATCATATGAATCGATAATATAGTTCTATAAGTAATAAGTTGATAAATTTTAAATAAAGATAAGAGTTAGAATCATAGAATCTGATTCAAAAAGTTGATAACTTGGTATACCCTACATTAATATGAAAAGTTACGAAGAAATAAGAGAATATTTGTAATTTACCTTGTTCAACACTTTTTGGCTATTGATTCATATTTTTGACAGAATATTACTCTAACTATCAAATGTTTGAAGAAATAGAGTGCAGAAGGAGTTAAAAAGGATAAATAATGTGAGTGTTAGCGAAGAAAATATAATATATATATATATATAAATGTACTTTTTATTATAAATAATTATTATTTTTTCATGAAAAAATTAAACATGATTTTTTATTTATAAAAATTTGTGGCCCCCAAAAATTGGGGGCCTAAGGCATTGGCCTAAAAATTTATAGGCAAGAGCCGGCACTGCATCTATTGTGCATTTATAGGAGAACTTTCGTCCGAACGCAGAATTAGTTTGTGAATAATTTGATTAGGTGAATTTTAAAGAAATTGATTGCTTAAAGTCAAATCCTAATAAAATCTTAAACATATTTAATAAAACTAGCTTATGTGTGCGTCACACGTGCATCTCGTGTGCATTTGGCGTGCATCTCTTTTCAATAATGTTTATCTTAAAAAATCACATATATATTGAATGAAATTAATTGGTGGCTTAAAATCAAACATTAATAAAGAGTTTTAAGAATATTCAATAAAACTAGTTTTTGGGCGCGTCATACGTGTATCTCATGTGCATTATGTGTATTACACGTGCATTTTTTGTCAATCAACAACTTTATTATAAAAGCTACATATATACTACCTCGAAGAAACTTCAAACCTATTATTTTGGATAACGTTGGTACATTGGCTTCCCTGACAGTTATTCTAGAAGCATTTAGTAGAGTCACAAAACAATGTCTTTTAGGTGGAAGAATTTAAAGAATTGAATATAAAGAGATATTGTGAGTAGCATTGTACACATGACTGGCATTATATCCTGTTAATATGACTTTTGAAATCAGTCACTGCGAGTTGAAACTTTGGTGGGGGTAACCAACATAAAAATTTATCAAGTAATTATGAAGAGAGTACCAACCAGTGGCAAGTGAAGCATGAAACCTCTTAGAAGTAGGATGGATAAGCTAAATGTTAAATCTATAAGGCTTTACTAAGATTGACTTTGGTTCAGCTTCTGGTAAAAATGAGGTTTGGGTGAAAGTGATTGCTAAGGAAAAAGCAACTAGGAGAGTGAGAAAAAAGATGGACATGTTTAATTCTTTGGATAAGAATAAGAAGAAGGATATGGTGATTATTATTGTGAATAAGAATAAGGATATAATCAAAACAAAGTGTGCTTATATATATAGGAGGAGGATATATATGTCAGATTTTAATTAAGTCAACTTTGAGTAAATGATTTATTGATAATTTATAAAAATGAATTGCATCATACATAAATTCATATTTCCCTCTCGAGAAATAGTTAGAGAATTACAAAAAAAAAAAAAAAATTCTACCACCAACCGATATCCCCATGCGGGGTTAAGAGGTAGCAAGAGTGCGTCTAAGCGAACTAATAGGGGTTAATAGTTATCAGTACTCCCCCAAGCATTTTCACCAAATGTGAGTGTGCTTGAGACATCTTATTGTGCCAAAGGCACAAAGCAATAGAAGAATTTTTTTCCAAAGGTAGGACTAATTTGTGAAATATCGGAGAAATGCGAAGGCCCACAATGTCGTTTATCAATTGGTTAGTATTGTCAAATTTGAATCTATGAGTACATCCAAAGCAAATATACGAAAAAGAAATTTTTAAATTTCTGAACTCCCTGTGAAGAGTAGAAAGTATACATTTTCATATCAAAATCACCATACGGGTAACTTTGATCAAAAGAACTCATGGCATTGGTACATTGACTTCCCTGACATTTATTTTGCAAGCTTTTAGGGTAGAGGAGTTTAAAGAGTTAAATATAGGGAGATGTTGGGAATAGCACTGGACACATGACTCGTATTGTATCTCGTTGATGTAATTTCTAGAATTAGACATAACGAGTTGAAACTTTGATGGGGTTCCAACTGATTTTTTTTAATTAACTGCCAAGAAGATCCAAAAACCAACTCAGGGGAAAGGGAAGCAATAGAATTCTTAGAAGTAGGGTCAATAACCTCAATACTAAATCCACAAGACTTTTCTTCGCTTTCAATAAAAGTGAGGTTTGGGTGAGAGTGATTGCTAAGGAAAAACCAATCAAGAGAGTGAATGAGAAGATGGTCATGTTTAATTGTTTGGAGAAGAATAAGAATAAAAATAATGATATAATGCTTAGCTTTTTGAATAAGAATATAATCAAAACAAAGTGTTTATATATATATATATATATATATATATATATATATATACACATACATATATATGATACCAGATTACAAGATCGTAGATTGACTGGCAGTTATCTGCTCGGCCAACAAGATCTAGCAACTCAAGCATTCTTAAGCTAGCGGTAGTCCGCACTGCATAAGAATTGGAATACACAAGAATTGCTATATACCTTCTCGGACTGCATGGTGATAATTTTACCTAAGCAAAGGGTCTGTCAAGGATCTAATACATACATCTTATTGAGCTCATGTGTATGGTAGTTCTAACCGGGTATTAGACGCTCTTTTTCAACTCCTTATCGGACTGTGAACCACAACCTTAGGGAAGGGTAACTTTCCCTAAGGCTGCTAAAAATGTTTCAGGTAACCCTTTAAGGGTCAAAGGCTCAAAAGCAATTTGAACCATACCAATATGCAGGTAATTATACTGATTTTTATATAAATTAATATCACGCTCATTTAATTAACGAATAGTCTGTTCAGACGAATTTAAAGCTAAAGATTGCTCTGTAGTTTTTATTAATTGTTTAGAAGACAGTTTATCAAACCAACTATAGTCATTTTAACGGGACTTTAAAGATAATCCATTTGTTTAACAAATCAAAGTTTTGAGGTATATCAACCTCTTCAAGTCTAGTACTTTTAGTACAAGTTTCTCCCGGATCCTTAAAACAAAGATCATATCTATGTTAAATACTTCAGCTCCATCTCATATATACCATGAAAGTTTATTTATAGACAAAAAGAAAAACAGAAAGAATCTATGTACAATAAAAGGGGTCCCACTATTGGGGTCCCTAAACAGTGTATCTACTGTTGAGTGGGCTATCATTATCAGATAAACCTGTGTATAGTAAAAGGCGTCCCACCATTGGGGTCCCTAAACAGTGTATCTACTGTAGTATTTAACATAGATATGATCTTTGTTTTATGGATCCAAGAGAAATTCGATAAGAATTATCAACTCCCTTTTTATATTGAATTTCGAAATCAAAAGGGGCTAATTGAGCTTGCCACCTTGCAAATATAAATTTTGAAGCATCATGCTTAAAATCTTTATTAAACATGTATTTAACAGATTGAGCATCAATTTTTATTAAAAACCTTTTATGAGAAGAAATGAGTAATGTAGACTTTATTCTGGCAAATATTCACATTAGACAATTTATACTTTATATCTAAAGCATGTCCTGATGCAGACTTTACCATATGAGTAGTTTTTTGGAAATATTTTGTAGGCACTAAGCCTTCTTGAATACATCTAACATCTGCACCACTGTCAATCATTGCAATGTTAGTAATAGAAAAACTGTTATCAATCAAAATAGTACATTTAACATACCATTTATGAGTAGTAATAATTTGCATCATTCCTAGAAACATCTGCCAATATCCTGATTTTAAATCAAATTTTGAAAATATATTAGCATCATATAATCTAGACAATAAATCCTCTTTTGCTGGGAATAGGATACCTAATCCATTTTAAATATTTGTTTAAAGGTTTATAATTAATAATCAATCTAGGGATACCTCGTTCCCTTTCAGCAGCATTATTAACATAAAAGGTTGTGCAAGACCAAGGAGATTTAGGTTTCACGAAGGAAAATATTTCTTACCTATACAGGACTTATTACAACAATTTTTGGGACAAGCTAATGGAAAAGGATCCCAAAACAAAACAGTTAATTGGTCAAGAGCTTTTGAATATCATCAACGAAAAAATAAAAGAATATAATAAAATCCCTCAAAAGGAAATTATTGATAATAACTCAGTAAGGCATATTGCTAGAAGGATCTCCTTTCAAGAGGAAGATAAAGAAAGCATGATCAATGATTATTTAGAAGAAGTAAAAAGAAATTTACTTCAAACCATTACCCAGATTGATAAATCAGACACATCGATGAGGAGTGAACAAGCAATGATGATATCACGGAAGAGTCACAGCAAAATGAAACAGACAATATACTGTCTCCAATCGATCTACAAAATGCAAAAGATTTTTTGCAACAAATGAAGGCCATGGATAAGAAACATGGCAAAGAAAAGGCATAACGAAAATGGCATCAACTGATCTTTGAATCGGGGTAACTTTCCCTTGATAAACATGATGTCTTAGAAATCGAACATCTATTTGGAACAAACTCATTTTTTATTTTGAGATGACCAAACCATTTTGTATTACAATTTGTTAAAGATGTCAAGATGCCTAATATGCATTTCAAATGTTTTTGAGAATACTAAAATATCATCAATATAAACAATGATAAAATCTAAATATGGATTAAAAATATCATTCATGATTTTCTGAAATTTAGATGGAGCATTTTTCAATCCAAATGGCATAACATTCCATTCATATTGTCCAAATGGGACATTAAAAGTTGTTCTATAAGCATGCTCTTTAAATATTTGGATCTGCCAATATCCTTATTTTAAAAATATATTGGCATCATATAATCTAGACAATAAATCTCTTTTGTTGGGAATATGATACCTAATCAATTTTAAATATTTATTTAAAGGTTTATAATTAATAACCAATCTAGGGATACCTCGTTCCCTTTCAGCAACATTATTAACATAAAAGGCTGTGCAAGACCAAGGAGATTTAGAAGGTTTAATCAAACTTTTTTGCAATAGATTATCAATTTTGGTTTTGCAAAATTCTACTAACTCAACGTTCATTTGTCAGGGGCGAGATTTAGTAGGGATATTGTATTCAGAAAAGTTTTCTTCATACGAAAGAGTTACAATGTGCTTTTTTCTATTCCAAAAAGCATTGTGGTGATCTGCACAAATATCAATGGCAATTTGTTCGAAAATTAATTTAATTTTTTTCTTTACTTTAGCAGATTTCAGAGAATCAAATATATTTATACTAAATAATTCCATCTGCAAAGAATCCACATGTTTTTGCTTCATATCAATTAAAATATTAATATCTCTGGTTACTGGATCTGTAACAAAAGTATAACTTATTTCATTATCTTTTTAAGTGGCAGAAATTTTTTTTGAGTCAATGCAAGTAAAAGGATAAATAGCATTTATGAACGGGGCTCTGATCACCTTCAAAAACAAACCGGAATTCCGTCTTGACATGATAAATAGTGATGCCCACCTGCAGAGCGTAGTCCTCCCTGCAGCCTTGAAGTAGACTATTTCTCGAGTCTGATCTTATCCCCAAAGCCTTTTTGCAAAAGGAGTAGGAAACTGGCCAAGTGCTGTCAACTGGTATCGGTACAACCACGAATAAGTATGATTGGAGTATATAATTGATTCTTGACTAGAAAGAAGAAATGAGGAATGCAGACTTTATTCTGGCAAATATTCGCATTAGGCAATTTATACTTTATATCTAAAGCATGTCCTGATGCAGACTTAACCATATGAGTTGTTTTTTAGAAATATTTTATAGGCACTAGGCCTTCTTGAATACAGCTAACATCTGCACCACTATCAATCATTGCAATGTTAGTAATAGAAAAATTGTTATCAATCAAAATAGTACATTTAACATACCATTTATGAGTAGTAATAATTTGCATCATTCCTAGAAACATATCATTTTTAGAGTCAATCTGAGTAATTCTATGATCACAAATCAATTGATTTTTCTTAAGAGATTTAATCTCTCTTTTTAAATTCTCAACGTCATTCTTTAAATCATCGAAGGAAGAATCTCTTTCAGGAAAAGCATTTTTTTATAAGATGATTATCAACCTCCTTTAAAGAATAAGGTGCCGAATATTCAAAATCATTTAAATCATTCTTCTTGTTTTCAAAAGGTTTAGAAGAACTTGAACTAGCCTCATTGGAAGTAGCTAGATTAATGATTTTTTCGCAAAGCTTATTATCAGTAACTTCTTTTAAAAGTTCAATCACATTATCAGAAGTGATTGTGTTCATATTGAAGTCTTGAAATTGTGATTGAAGTTTATAAATTTCATCATCTTCACAATTGCAAGTATTACCTTTACAAGTGGTGCAAGGGCTATCACAATTTTTTTTATCATTATCATATAAATCTAGTAGTTCAACATCAGAACCAGAATTAGATTCAGAATAATAATCGTCGTCAGAACCCGAGGTGTATAGCAAGCCATAAATCTTTTCATAGGTTTCTCCATCTAATTATAAAGTTTTTAAATTTTCAACCTACAATTAGGGGATAGATGACCAAGTTTTCTACACTTGTAACATTTTATATAAGAGAGATCTCTTCCCGATCAATCTTTGGTAAATCTATTAGATCTATGGGAGCTTTTTCTAGCTTCTCATTCTTCTTTTGACCTATGTCTAGATCTCCTTTTCTTATGAGAACTTTCGATTTTGGAGGACTTATAATACCTTCTCTTATTGTTGCTATTAGAAGCAGGTTCTGGTAGATCAAACTGGGTGCAAAAGTCTCATAATTGAGATTTCTCCTTAAGCTTATCCATTTTAAGCTGTCTGGACATAAGTAGTTCATTGCACAAGTTCAATCCTTCTTGTGTGCAAGTTCCTATAAGCTTTCCATAGGTATAATCCTTATATGGGATTTCACCATGACTACCTCTTAGAGCTTTTTGAACTCTTTCAGCAAATAAAGAGGGAAGGCCATCTATAAACTTTGCTTTTCAATGTTCGAATTTATTTTTGGGTAATTCCATAACCCTACTAAGGAAAGTGTCTTTGTACCATCTAAAATTTTCTAAGGTCTGACATCTTAGACCGTTAATGAGAGTACGGATAGTCTGGTAAATCTACCATTAAAATGTTCTAATATGGTGAGAACAAGGGTATAAACAACATCTTCTCTATTTTTAACTAGAGCCATGCCTAAATTATCAACACCATCATCAGTAGCCACATCATTTATAATAAAGGCTTTCTCTTTCATATTTAAATAATTATCCCACCAGCCTCAAAGTTGGCCAGTAAAACATGCAACAATCATTTTGCAAATAGTCATATCTATGTTTTTAACACTTTTACAAATAGTTGCATACATAAGCATTCTATGACCAAGAATAGTTAACTGTCTATCAGTCAATCCATCAAGATTCCATTCATAAATTTCGAAACCACTATAAGACGTATTAGTCTGATTCTAGTCTCGTTCCTCTATCAAAACATCGTGAGGAGTATAACGGGGATAATAATAAGTATTCATGCTTAGTTTAGTAGCATAACCATTATTTTTTCTGGGAAAACCTCTGAGTTTATTAAACTCTGAATAAACCTGATTTTTATAATCAACCGTAGTTTTCATTTTATCTGCAAAGTCTTGCGATAAATCAATTGGCTTAAAATTTAAACCAAAAAGCTTCTTATGAAGAAGTTCTTTAAAACCTAAACTAGAAAACTTTTTATCAAGAAGTTCTTCCAAATCATATAAAGATTTAAATTTAAAATCTTGAATCTCAGGAGGTCTTTGAACATGAGTAGGAACAACCTCGGCTTTGCTTTCAGAAGTAGAAGCAATATTTGACTTAGCTATATTAGCTTTTATACCTTTTATCTAAATAGTTAGTTCATCAAGTTTTTTTATCAAGAGAGCTAATATGCTCACCCAAAACTTTAACATATAAACTCAAATAATTATTTTGAGTAATAAGCTTATTAATTTCAGCAATATTGATAGAAGCAATATCTTCTTCAATGAATTTTTGAAATGCCGAGAAAGTAATACATGTATTATTTGGCAAAATAAAAAATGACTGAGGGGGGTAGATGGCTTTTGTAAGATTACCACTACCATCTTTATAAGTTCTTTCAATAACATTAATATATAAAGGCAAATAAGTGGTTATAAACCATGGAACAAAATACATAATTTGATTATGCAAATCACAAGTTTCATAAAACTCTTGAGAGATATTATTCATATCTTTTTTACTGTAAGAATCAAAGAATCATGTTTTGAACCGGTTCCATTTTTCTTCAAAAAAATCTTTTTGAATATGTTTTCTTGCCAGAGAACCTGGGCTAAAATTAAATTGTTGTGGAATCATTAATAATCATTTAGGTCAAACTCCATTTCAGAGATAGAAGAAATATCCTTATGAGAAATATCATCATTTACCTGAACTATATTAGTTCGAGGATCATTCTTTACCTTTTCTATCATTGAGTTGCTATATGTTGCAATGGTATGTAAAGAAGCGGCACGATCACATGCTGGACCATAGATAGGTTCAATTGAGGAAATATGAAGGCAAAAGTCTATAACTTGATAAAGAACGTCTATGATGACTGTGACTCCCCGTAGGCATTAACCTATTATTAGAAAATGACTGCATATGAAGTGCATAGCTATCATCAGAAAATTGAATACAAATCCTACCATCTGGATTTTGGGATATATGAGAATAACCAAAATTGGTAATCGCATATGTTATCTGATTTGGGGATATGACCGAATTTAGAGTCCATGTAGTTGGGAAATCAATTTCTTCCCACTTAATAGGTCTCCTTGTGGTAACCTTGGACCTTGCAAAATTGGTTTCTACCAAAATAATTTGATTAGATGTATCGTATAATTTACATCTTGGATTTAAAGTGGATAATAATTTGAAATAAATTATGTAAGATAAACTTATGAGTTCAGAACCAGGCATATAATTTTAACCATGTGTATTAATATTTAATGTTAAGGCGTTAAGAATATTAACATCAGAAAGAGATAATTGCAAATTTGGTTGAGTGTTAAAATATACGGGGTCATAGGCCACCGTAGATTCAATCGAACCCATTAGAGACTGTCTAAAATTTAAATTTCTAGCATCTCTTAAGGCTGCTAAAAACGTTTCAGGAAACCCTTTAAGGGTCAAAGGCTTAAAAGCAATTTGAACCATACCAATATGCAGGTAACTATACTGATTCTTATATAAATTAATATCACGCTCGTTTAATAAACGAATGGTCTATTTAGACGAATTTAAAGCTAAAGATTGCTCCGTAATTTTTATTAATTGTTTAGAAGACAATTTATCAAACCAACCATAATCATAAATAGTTTTAATTGCGACTTTAGGGATAGTCTATTTGTTTAACAAATTAAGATTTTGAGATATATCAACCTCTTCAAGTCTAGTACTTTTAGTATAAGTTTCTCTCGAATTCATAAAACAAAGATCATATCTATGTTAAATACTTCACCTCTATCTCATATATACCATGAAAGTTCTAGGCTCTGATACCAGATTACCGGATCGTAGATTGACTGGCGGTAATCCGCACGGCCAACAATATCTAGCAACTCGAGCATCCTTAAGTTAGCGGTAGTCCGCACTGCATAAGAATTGAAGTACACAAGAATTTTCATATAGCTCCTCAGACTGCATAGTGATATTTTTATCTGAGCAAAGGGCATGTCAAGGATATAATACATACTTCTTATTGAACCCAAAAGTCTGGTAGTTCTAACCGGGTATTAGGCACCCTTTTTCAGCTCCTTATCGGGCTGTGAATCACGACTGACCAAACGGAGCCACTAAGGCAAAGCCAATAAGAGTAGTGCTAGATCCGACTGTACCTCGATCTCAGAACCAAGTCGAGAACCCATAACAAAATTCCTTTATATTTTAATAAAGCTTAGATCGTTAATAGTCTATATAGGAGAGAAGTTATTTATTTAACATAGATATGAGATTTTTACCCGGATATAATCCTGGCTGGGAGAGACGGAACTAAAAAAAAACTAAACAAAGAAAAATACCTTATAAGGATGGCTGTCTCCAAGTCTAAGATTTGAAGAACTGATCGGATATTTATTTATGATCGGAACAACGCTTACAAACTGATTGCTTTACAAAGATATACAACTGTCTATGAGAGAGAGTGTTTATTTTTCTGATGTCTCTCCTTTTAGAAAATGAAAGCATTTTTAGATAAAAAGAAAAACAGAAAGAATCTATGTACAATAAAAGGGGTCCCACCATTGGGGTCCCTAAACAATGTATCTACTGTTGATGAACAGTGTATCTACTGTTGAGTGGGCTCAAGGCAACAATGTATCTACTGTTGAGTGGGATTAAGGCTTTACGATGCCATTTCGTTATGCCTTTTCTTTGCCATGTTTCTTATCCATGGACTTCATTTGTTGCAAAAAGTCTTCTGCATAATGTAGATCGGTTGTAGACAGTATATTGTCTATTTCATTTCGTTGTGACTCTTCCGCGATATCATCGTTGATTGTTTCACTTCGCATCTATGTGTATGATTTATCAATCTAGGTAATGGTTTGAAGTAAATTTCTTTTTACTTCTTCTAAATAATCATTGGTCATGTTTTCTTTATCTCCGTCTTGAAAGGAGATCCTTATGGCAATATGTCTTACTGAGTTATCATCAACAATTCTCTTTTGAGAGACTTTATTATATTCTTTTATTTTTTCATTGATGATATCCAAAAGCTCTTGACCAGTTAACTATTTTATTTTGGGATCCCTTTTCATTAGCTTGTCCCAAAAATTGTTGTAATAAGTCCTGTACAGACAAGGGATATTTTCCTCCGTAAAACCTACTTCAGGAGTCCATTTATAAATTCATGGTAATGAAAATTCAATAAAGAAGTAGATTTGATATATTTTTTCTAACCAGCAGATATGATCTGCATGATATAATTTATGTAGGTCTGGTGACACTTTGGTCCATTCCTTGTATAACTTGAGGAATTTTTTTGGGTAAGATTTGAATTGTAGGACCGTGGTATGACCACCAACTTATGAACCAATTTGGGATAGGTTCTGAAAATATCTTTGCGCACACCTTTATAAATCAAGTGTGTTTATTTCTATCATTATTTTAATATATCACTTTATCAAATGCTTGGATATAATTCCAATATGTGAAATTCATCCGAGTATTATTTAGGCTTATTTGCCTCTCTTTCATCGTAGAAATACCCCAGTCTTCAACATATATAATCTGTTTAATAATAATTTTTGAGAAGTTATAAACGTTCTCATTTGGGCTATAACCCGAACCGGAGAAGTGCTGAAGTTCTGCACTTCCTGAGCTTATTAAGATCTCTTTATAATACGATTGAGTTTTGTATCACTCACCCGGATAGTATAATCCATTGATTAGGTACCTTTGGAATATCTTCCATGGTTCATCCTTTCTCTGAAGTTCAGAGTTTTCTAAAAGAAATATCATTTCTTTTTTCTGTAATTTTTCGTAGGATTTGATATCATTAGTATCCTCTTTGGTAATGGAAGCAAAAGTATCTTTTTGCTTTTGAGCAGCCAGATATGCCTGCATGTGACCATATAACAGACTGTCTTCCGGAATATCTTCCAGATTAATATATTGCCTTGAATTGGATGAAGATTCATCCTTATCAGAAATCTTTTCATTTATCAAACTCCTTCTTCCCATTTGTATAACTGGGGAGTTTGATGAGGATCTATGTGACGATCCTTGATAAGATTGTGATTTAGATGCGAATCCGTATGACGGTCCGTGGATATAAAAGTGGGATCTCCCTAGGGTTGATCTCCATCTTTCCCTGTCTTTAGCATGAATCCATGGTGGATCCATCCTGCATACATAACAATAATTAATCATTCTGAATAATAATCAGTCAAATTATCTCTGACTTCTTCTGAATAATCATGTATAGAGAAATCTTCTTCTATACTGTCAGTAATGAGTTTTTCAATTATAAAATCATTCAGATCTCTTGGTAATATAATTACCTTCAGAATAATAATAAGAGTTTATTTATCAAAAAAGGCTTCGTAAAACATTTTACTGAAGGTACTCTCTGGATAAGAAATCCGGTAAGGAATTATCAACTCCCTTTTTATATTGAATTTCGAAATCAAAAGGGGCTAATTGAGCTTTCCACCTTGCAAATATCAATTTTGAAGCATCATGCGTAATATCTTTATTAAACATGTATTTAACAGATTGAGCATCAGTTTTTATTAAAAACTTTTGATTGTATAAATCATCCTGAAATTTCAACAGACATTTAAAAATGGTCAACATTTCACGAGTCACCGTAGCATATTTTTTTTGGGCCTCACTCCATTTTCCAGAATAAAATCTGATTAAATATTCACTTTTATCGTTGGAATTTATTTGTTTTAATATCCCACCATAACCAATATTAGACGCATTTGTCTCAATAATTTTTTGCCTAGCAGGGTTAGCAAGAGTTAAGCACGATAAGGATCGAACTCGAAGTTTAATATCCTTTACCAAAGTGGTATGACTATCAGTTCAAGGTGATTTATAATCCTTTTTCAGCCTGTCATATAAAGGTGCCAAATCACGAGATAGACTTTTATAAAAAGGGGATATGTAATTTAAACTTCCTAAGAACCTTTGCAATTGGGTTCTATCAGTGATAACATCAGAAAATTTTGATGCAAAGTCAATTGATCTTTAAATCGGGGTAACTTTCCCTTGACAAATATGATGTCCTAGAAATCGAAGGTAACCCTAAGGCTGCTATGTATGTATGTACATATATACATACATATACATATATATATATATATAATGTTCACAAAGCTAAGCACTATATCCTTGTTTTTATTCTTCTCCAAACAATTAAACATGTTACATTCAATCAAACTAGTTTTTGTGTGTGTTGTATGTGCATATCATGCGCATTATGTGCATTACACGTGCATCTTTAGTCAGTTAATAATTTTATTTCTAAAAATCACATATATAGTGAAAATTAAAAATAATATAAATAAAATAATAACTTTCGAGCCATAAAAAATTGTCAGGCCTAAAGGAAGTGTATACTATTCTTATTCAACTTCTTGGGCAGGACCAAAAGATATAATGCTCGTCTTTGTGAATATATCCTCTCTCTCTCTCTCTATATATATATATATATAAACACTTTGTTTTGATTAAATCCTTGTTCTTATTCAAAAAGCTAAGCACTATATCCTTATTTTTAATGGTTGTCTTTGTGAATAAGAATAAGGACATAATCATAACAAAGTGTTCTTATATATATAAGAGGATGATATATATGTCAGACATTAATTAAGTCGACTTTGAGTGAATGATGATAATTTATAAAAATGAACGGAGTCATACATAAATTCATCTTTACCTCTCGAGAAATAGTTGGAGGATTACAAAAAAAAAGTCGAATATTTTACCACTAATCGATATCCCTATGAGAGTTAAGAGGTAGAAAGATTGTGACTAATCAAGCTAATATGGGTGAATAGTACGCAGTACTTTCCTAAGCATTTTCAACAAATGTGAGTGTGCTTGAGACATCTTATTGTGCCAAAGGCACAAAACAATAGAAGAAATATTTTCCAAAGGTAGGACTCATTTGCGAAACTAAGGATATCAGAGAAAAGCCAAGACCCATTATGTCGTTTATTATTTGGTTAGTATAGTCAAATTTCAATCTATGAGTACATCCAAAGAAAATATCTGAAAAAGAAATTTTCTGAATTCCTTGTGAATAGTAAAAAGTATACATTTCCATAGCTAAATCACCATACGAGTAACTTTGATCAAAAGAACTCATGACATAGGTACATTGGCTTCCCTGACATTTATTTTGCAAGCATTTAGAAGAGTCACAAGGCAGTGTCTTATAGGTAGTGGAGTTTAAAGAGTTAAATATAGGGAGATGTTGGGAGTAGCACTGGACCCATGGCTCGCATTGTGTCCCGTTGATGTAACTTCCGGAATCAAACATACCCAGTTGAAACTTTGGTGGGGTTCGAACCAAAAAAATTTATTAGGTAACTGTTAGCCAAGAAGATCCAAAACCAACTCAGGGGAAAGGGAAGCAATAGAACTCTTAGAAGTAAGGTGGATCAGCTCAATACTAAATCCACCAGACTTTTCTCCCGCTTTCGATAAAAGTGGCGTTTAGGTGAGGGTGACCAGTACTCCTCCAAGCTTTTTCACCAAAGGTGAGTGCACTTGGGACATCTATTGTTCCTTTATAGGAGAACTTCCGTCCGAACGCAAGATTAGTTTGCAAAAGATTTGACTAGGTGAATTTCAATGAAATTGATTACTTAAAGTCAAACTGTAGTAAAATCTTAAACATTTTCAATGAAACTAGCTTATGTGTGTGTCACACATGCATCTCGTGTGCATTTGGCGTACATCTCTTTTCAATAATTTTTATCTTAAAAAATCACACATATTGAATGAAATTAATTGGTGGCTTAAAGTCAAACATTAATAAAGAGTTTTAAGAATATTCAATAAAACTAGTGTTTGGGTGCGTCATGCGTGCATCTCATGTGCATTATGTGTATTACAAGTGCATCTTTTGTCAATTAACAACTTTATTATAAAAGCTACATATATACTACCTTGAAGAAACTTCAAACCTATTATTCTGAATAACGTTGGTACATTGGCTTCCCTGAAAGTTATTTTAGAAGCATTTAGCAGAGTCAGATACAATATCTTTTAGGTGGAAGAATTTAAAGAATTAAATATAAAGAGATATTGTGAGTAGCATTGTACACAGGACTAACATTGTATCCCATTAATATGACTTTTGGAATCAGTCACTGCGAGTTAACACTTTGGTGGGGGTAGCCAACATAAAAATTTATCAAGTAATTATCAAGAGAGTACCAACCCGTGGAAAGTGAAGCATGAGACCTCTTAGAAGTGTGGTGGATTAGCTAAATGTTAAATCTATCAACTTTACTAAGATTGACTTTGCTTCAGCTTCCGGTAAAACTGAAGTTTGGGTGAAAGTGATTGTTAAGGAAAAAGCAATCAGGAGAGTGAAAAAGAAGATGGACATGTTTAATTCTTTGGATAAAAATAAGAAAAAGGATATGGTGCTTATTATTGTGAAGAAGAATTAGGATATAATCAAAACCAAGTGTGCTTATATATATAGGAGGAGGATATATATGTCAGATATTAATTATGATTTATTGATAATTTATAAAAATGAATTGCATCATAAATATATTCATCTCCCCTCTTGAGAAATAATTGGAGAATTACAAAAAAACAGCTTAATATTTTACCACCAACCGATATCCCCATGAGGGTTAAGAGGTAGAAAAATTAAGACTAATCGAACTAATAGGGGTTAATAGTACCCAGTACTCCCCCAAGCATTTTCACCAAATGTGACTATGCTTGAGACAACTTATTGTGCCAAAGGTAAGCAATAGAAGAATTTTTTTCCAAAGGTAGGACTAATTTGCAAAACTAAGGATATCGGAGAAATGACAAGGCTCATTATGTCGTTTATCATTTGGTTAGTATTGTCAAGTTTGAATCTATGAGTACATCCAAAGAAAATATACGAAAAAGAAATTTCTTAAACTCCTTGTGAAGAGTAGAAAGTATACCTTTTCATAGCTAAATCACCATACGAGTAACTTTGATCAAAATAACTTCCCTGACATTTATTTTGCAAGCATTTAGGGGAGTCACAAGGCAGTGCCTTATATGTAGAGGAGTTTAAAGAGTTAAATATAGGAAGATGTTAGGAGTAGCACTGGACACATGACCGTCATTGTATCCCGTGGATATAACTTCCAAAATCAGACATAGCGAGTTGAAACTTTGGTGGGGTTTCAACTGAAAAATTTATTAAGTAACTGCCAAGAAGATTCACAAAGCTAAGCACTATATCCTTGTTCTTATTCTTCTCCAAACAATTAAACATGATATATTCAATCAAACCAGTTTTTGTGTGCGTTGTACGTGCATATCATGCACATTATGTGCATTACACGTGCATCTTTAGTCAACTAATAATTTTATTTCTAAAAATCACATATATACTGAAAATTAAAAATTATATAAATGAAATAATAACTTTCAAACCCTAAAAAATTGCTAGGCCTAAAGCAAGTGTATCACTATTCTTATTCAACTTCTTGGGAAGGACCAAACTCCTCCGAAACCTATTATTGGGAGCAACCATCCAACTTCTTCTCAATCATGACGGGTGAGCAATGTTTGGATAAGAATAAGAACAAGGATATAATCATAACAAAGTGTGTTTATATATATAGGAGGATGCTATATATGCCAGATATTAATTAAGTTGACTTTGAGAGAATGATGATAATTTATAAAAATGAACGACGTCATACATAAATTCATCTTTTCATCTCGAGAAATAGTTGGAGAATTACAAAACAATTGAATATTTTACCACATATCGATATCCCTATGAGATTTAAGAGGTAGAAAGATTGCAACTAATCTAGCTAATAGGGGTGAATAGTTCCCAGTACTTCCCTAAGCATTTTCACCAAATGTGAGTGTGCTTGAGACATCTTATTGTACCAAAGGCACAAAGCAATAGAATAAATTTTTTTCCAAAGGTAGGACTAATTCGCGAAACGAAGGATATCGGAGAAATGCCAAGGCCCATTATGTCGTTTATTATTTGGTTAGTATCATCAAATTTGAATCTATGAGTACATCCAAAGAAAATATCTGAAAAAGAAATTTCCTGAACTCTCTGTGAAGTGTAGAAAGTATACATTTCCATAGCTAAAGCACCATACGAGTAACTTTGATCAAAATAACTCATGACATAGGTACATTGGCTTCCCTGACATTTATTTTGCAAGCATTTAGGAGAGTCACAAGGCAATGCCTTATAGGTAGAGGAGTTTAAAGAGTTAAATATAGGGAGATGTTGGGAGTAGAAATGGACACATGGCTCGCATTGTATCCCATTGATGTAACTTCCAGAATCAGACAGAGCGAGTTGAAACTTTGGTGGGGTTCAACTGAAAAATTTATTAGGTAACTGCCAATAAGATCCATAACCAACTCTGTGGAAAGGGAAGCAATAGAACTCTTAGAAGTAGGGTGGATCAGCTCAATACTAAATCCACCAGACTTTTCTTCCGCTTTCGGTAAAAGTGGGGTTTGGGTGAGGGTGATTGCTAAGGAAAAAACAATCAAGAGAGTGAACGAGAAGATGGTCAGGTTTAATTGGTTAATTGCTAAGGAAAAATCAATCAAAAGATTTTAGACTGACAAAGACCCATTTGTTGCATTGTTCATCATGAGCAAAACCTTCGCAAGAAAGGCTGGCACAATGGTATTGACAATGAAGATGATATTCGTTGTGAATTATGTAACTGTGATTTAGAACTAGATTATGTAGTTAAATTTTTGTGTCATACACATGTTGTTGAACAATGAACATATTCCATCAGTTCTGTTATGTAGTTAAACTTTGTAGAATTGGATTTAGATGTAGTTAAATTTTTTACGATGAAGTTTGTTTGTTTTGCTTGGAATATTCATCTATGTATACCCTATATTCTGTTGTTCTGTTATTTTTTTTCTATTCCATCAGTTTTGTTATTCTTCTCTATTATATAGTTGTTTGACATATGTGGCAGCATATGTATATTCTGTTGGTCCATATGCTCATAGAAGTGACAAAAATCTCAACATATTGCTTAATGTGTTGGTCCATATGCTTAATTTTGAAACTTATGACTTACATGTTGCAACATATGGTCTAAGGTATCATTTTTAATTATTAAATTACTTAATTTATCAATTATTATATCCATGTTCTTATTCTTCTCCAAACACTCAAACATGATATATTCAATCAAACTAGCTTTTGTGTGCGTTGTATGTGCATATCATGTTCATTATGTGCATTATACCTGCATCTTTAGTCAATTAGTAATTTTATTTCTAAAAATCACATACATACTGAAAATTAAAAATTATATAAATGAAATAATAACTTTCGAGGCCTAAAAATTTGCTAGGCCTAAAGCAAGTGTGTCACTTGCTTGGAGGTTGATTTGAGTCAGTCTTGGTAAGCATGCCAGAGAAATGCCAAGACCTATTATGTTGTATAACATTGGTATATTGACTTTTCTGACAGTTATTTTGGAACAGTTATCAGAGTCACACAACAATATCTTGTAGGTGAAAAAAATTAAAAGGTTGAATATGGAGTAATGGAGAGATCTTGTGAGTAGTACTAAACACATGACTGACAATGTATTCTTTCAGAACCAGTCATTGCAAGTTAGAATATTAATGGAGCAACCAACAAATTTTTTTATCTAACTACCAAGAGAGTCATGGACCAACTCAGTGGAAAGTGAACCGAGAGACCTCTTAGAAGCAGGGTGGATGAGCTCAATATTAAATTCACTAGGTTTTGCTAAGATCGATTTGCTTCAGCTATCAATCAGTAGAAGTGATGTTTGGGTGAGAGTGATTGTTAAGGGAAAAAAAACAATCAAGAGAGTGGAAAAGAAGATGATCAAGATGATGGGATTTCTAAAAAGTTGTTTAATTGTTTGGACAAAAATCAGAATGAGGATATTGTCCATGAACAAGTGTAGGACAAAAAAAGAAGAAGAAGATATTGTCTAAATACAACAAGTGCTTATATATATATCAAAAGTAGTAAATAATACACCATTATGCATTTACCAAATCTAAAATTGGAATATGTACACAAAAATGTAGTTAAAACCAATAAATTACGACTTAATACAAAGTGAATCAAGAAAAAATATTTCCAAAATAAAAATATCAGAAGTAATAAATAATGAAAAAGAAAATAACTTCTCCTTTAACAAATATATCACAAATCTTATAGAAAAAGAGATGATGGAAAATATTATATGTATATTACCAACTTCAAGTAGTAGTGAATCAAAAGAAAGAAAAGATTCTCAATTACATAATTTTCTTCCTTAATTAAATTTCATTTTTTAGCAAATTTTGCAGTTAATAAGGGAAAAATCTTAAATATGTCATTGAATTTTAAGAAAATGCTTATTTATGTCATTTTGTTAAAAGTTTGTCTTATTTATGTCATTTTCATTTAAGAAAAAACTCATTCATGTCATTATTTGTTAACTGAAATGACATAGATGAAACAAATTTATAACAGATGATATATATGAGCCAAGTCTTTAACAAATGATATAAATGAATATTTTCAAAATCTGACGGCATAAAAATCAAAAATCTCAATTGAAATAAAAAAAAATAGGCAACTATTATACCCAGATCACTAACTTTTTGGACATATAAAATTATATTCATGTTCCAAAGTCCAAACTGGATCATCATTATCATCATAGTTGCATTTTAAATAGCCATGGTGGAAAATTGTTTAAAATATTGGTATATATATTAAATTTGTAGACGACGGAATAAAAACCATATCATATATATATAAAAGAGAACCTTAGGCCCACCTACGTGGTGCCACCACAAACAAGAATTCCCTTTTCATTTATTTATTTACAAAAATAGTCTTCCCCTTTCATGAAAAGTTGCGAATTTAATGAAGAGTTGCGACTTCAATGAAGAATTGCGACTTCAATGAAGAATTGCGACTTTTATGAAAAGTTGTGACTTTTATGAAAAGTTGTGACTTTTATGAAAAGTTGTGACTTTAATGAAGAGTTGCGATTTTTATGAAAAGTTGTGACTTTTATGAAATGTTATGACCTTTCCAAAGGGTTGCAACTTTTCCAAATAGTTGTAACCTTTCCGATAAGGCACAATTAACATTTGTTCACACTGTCCTTTGTTGTCTATAAATAGAGGGGATTCCTCTCATTTTAAAACAACGAAAATTCTGAACCTCTTGTTCTTCTTCACAATTAAATATAAATATTTATGTACTTTGCTCCTGTTGAGTGGCTCACTGACACCATTGCTTATGTTACAGATCATGGTATGTATTTTTACAGTCATTAATTTATCCTTATGTTATTAAGGATAAACGATAAGATGTAATAATTTTCATTTTCCTTTACATTATTAATGTTTGTTGCTACGTAATCTTGTATGTAAGATAATATAGTGTTTAGTTTTAATGACGGATAGGTTTTAAGTATTATTTTATAAATTCCGTGATGTTAAATTTCCGCGCGAAGAGCTGCGACTTTTATGAAGAGTTGCGACTTTTATGAAAGTTTTCGACTTTTATGAAAAGTTGTGGCTTTTATGAAAAGCGACTTTTATGAAAGGTTGTGACATTTACGATAAGACACAATAAACATTTGTTCACACTACCTTTTGTTGTCTATAAATAGAGAAATTTCCTCTCATTTTAAAACAACGAAAATTTTAAACTTATTATTCTTCTTCTTGACAGTTAAATAATTGTGTACTTTGCTCTTGTTGAATGACTCACTGACACCATTTTTTGTATCAATACACTGGTGAATAAAATCGTTCTTTCTTAAGAAGATCTATTCCTTTAAATCTCGGGTACTAGGGGGAATAATTTCCTTAAGGGGACACTGTGCATTCGGTGAGTTCGATTTTTTTCATTATGTTTCATTCTATTGTTATAGATCCTAGTATGTTTTTACAGTCATTAATAATTTATGCTTATATTATTAAGTTATTCTGAGTAGATGTTTTAAATTTTGTTGTTTATGTTTCTGCAATATTATTGTTATAAGTATTTGTTAGTACATATTAAATAAAAAACGTTAATTGAGTATTCAAACAAGTTTTCTCTACTGGAATTGTTGAAGGTACAGTAAAAAAAATCCTTACAAATCTCTAATTTGTTCATCAACAACGTCATTTCTTCACATATAAGGATGAGATTTTGTGTTCTTTAGAAAATCCTCGGAGAGTTAATAACTTTGCATGCCCATATTATTTTTTTTATGTTGTTGTTATCTATTTTTACTAAATTTTATCACTGGATATTGTGAGTACTTTAAGGATTGAAAGTTGATTGAAGTGTTACTCAATTTTTTGAGGTATGTTATTTTAAAACATGAGAACTTTTCTTGTTAGAATAATTTGTTATCATCATTGGATATCTCATAGTTTACTCCATTTAATGTATGTTTTTTCTCGCTGTTTTGGTTGTCTCCTTAAAATTGTATTGATTATTTTCGTTTGGTATGTATATGATCTCACTTGGACAAAGCTTTCTTCCTTTTAATGTTTTTCTTTTTTTCCTTCTCATTAAGCTCTAATAAATGTTTTTGGTGTGAGTTATGACTAGGGCTGGCAAGGGGACGGGGACGGGGACTGGGGGACGGGACGGGACGGGACGGGGGCCCAATTGGCCGGGATTTTGGGGGGACCGGGATTGGGGGATAAAAATCCATCCCATCCCGTCCCACTATATATACGGGATGGGACGGGATTTGGCGGGACGGGACGGGGGATTTTTTATTTTTTTTACATGTTTATTTATTTGTAATTTTGTATTGAAATTATATGTTATTGAATAGAATTTTTAGTTTATTTAGTTTTCAATAACATTTTTAGCTAATAAAAAATGTTTAAGTTTTCAAATTTCAAATTCAAATTTCAAATTTCAAATTTCAAATTCAAATTTCAAATTTCAAATTTCAAATTTCAAGTTTCAAATTTCAAATTTGTATTTTAAATATTTTAAAAGAATTTAACTTGAAATAGTGAATTAGTGATGTAGTCTTTTGTTTTGATTTAATACAAAAAATAATAAAATATTAGAAG
>JAJOOS010006553.1:0-40838 GCA_029582725.1 Solanum chiquidenum
AAGCTTCTTCATATTCATTTTAAATTGTCGGATGTAACACAATTAAAATGAAATTACATAAAAACCCCTCATAGAACCTCATTATAAAGTCAACACAAAGTCATAGGCTCTTGCTTAACCTATCATTTTTCGAGTCGTTACAGTAGGTGTAATAAGACATTAGTTTAGTTAAGATGTATCTCTAGGATTTTGATCATAGCCTAGGGGGTACTTGTTCTTTATCACAATAATACAATAAAGTGATTTCACTGCCTGATCTATTCGAACATGTAATATATTGACAATTACATGTCTCATCTAGTATTGCAATACACCGAGTTCACTTATTAATCAATCTAAGCATAAAATATATTAACATTAACACCATGATTCATCTAGTAATGTAATAGATTGAATCCCCTGCATGTTCTACTCAAAATGAAATATATTGAAATTGATTTCATGTCTTATCTTGTAATGTAGTATACAAAAAGTCTACTGTATGACCCATCCAAAAATAAAATATATTGATATCGACTCAATGAATTATTTAATAATGTAACGTACTGGAACAATGTACATCTAATACTTATACAGTCCAATAACCATCCAATGAAGTATGTTGGGATAAAGATTTTGTTTCACTTAATATTAATAAAAAATTCCTTATTTATGATCATTTATCTCCTGCTTATCTATCTTATTTAGTTGCTATCTATGGTCTGCAAGAACCTACCACAAATTCTGAAGCCATAAAAGATCAAAGGTGGGTAGAGGCAATTAAATATGAGATACAAATATTGGAGGATAATAAGACTTGGAGTGTTACAGACTTACCAACTGGAAAGAAGGCTATAGGTTGCGGGTGGATATACAAGATTTAAGTATAAATCTACAGGTTAAGTGGAAAGATTTAAGGTAAGACTTGTAGCAAAAGGGTACAATCAAAAGGAGGGAATAGATTACAAAGAAGCTCTCTCTCCTGTAGTGAAAATGGTAATAATTAGGACTATACTATCCATTATAGCATCAGGAAGCTGGCATATTCATCAAATGGATGTGTTCAATGCATATTTGTAAGGTAATTTGGAGGATGAGATTTATATGACTATGTCGCAGGGGTTTTCCAGTCAAAGGGGATAAGATATGTAGACGGATCAAATCCCTCTACGGGCAAAAACAGGCCCCAAGACAGTGGAATCACAAGCTTACTGCAGCCCTTATCAATCTCAACTTTCAACAAAGTCAACATGACTATTCCTTGTTTATTATGAGAAATAGTGAAGGGATAACTATTATACTTGTGTATGTTGATGATATACTTATCATATGTAGTAGCTTAAAGCTTGTTGAAGGTACAAAGAAAGGATTACTAAGTGTTTTTAAGATAAAAGACTTAGGAGAGCTTAAGTATTTTTTGGGAATTGAGTTCACAAGATCAAAAAACTGAAATACACCTTGGCACTTGTAGCAGAAGTTGGATTCTCTACATCTAAACCAGCAAGTACTCCTATTGACCGTAATGTTAAGCTTACCTCAAGATAGTATGATAAACATGTCAAGCAAGGTATACCGGAAAATCCTTTAGTAGATCAAATTATGTATCAAAAAATTATTGGGAAACTGCTTTATCTTAACATGACAAGACCAGATATTTCTTTTTGTGCTCAAAGTCTCTGTCGATTTCTCCAATAACCTAAAAGGTCGTATATGGATGTTGTATTGAGGGTCATCAAGTATCTTTAAAAAATAGCCTGGTCAAGTTCTATTACTGTCCAGTAATTTTAATGGAAAGATCACAACATTTTGTGATGCAGATTAGGCATATTGTCCACTTACCAGAAAATCTGTGACTGGTTAGCATTGATAGGAACTGGGACCTGCTGATTGTTCTGGTTAGTTACTCTCAGAGCCAAAACCTGAATAGCATTCCAAAACTCTGTGTTCAAAACATCATGATATGGGACTGGAGGGGTTGCATTAGCGTTCCCTGCATTAGCTCTACGTGGATGCATGATCTTAAATGCGTAACGATGAGTTACAAAGGAGATCATACCCACACACGATAAGAATAGAAAGAAAGTGAAGTTTTTCCTAAAATACTTCATCGCCTCACTCTCATTAGATGTGGTGCACTTCATACCCATGGAAATGGCTCTACTTAGTGCGGTTTTTCATACATCCTAGGACTTTTTAACCTAAGGCTCTAATACCAAGTTTGTTACGCCCCGAGGCTACCCCCTTGACTAATACGGGGCCTAGGTTCACGAGTGACCCCAAGTTAACCCTGAACTGACATATCATAAGCAAACTAAATATTCTATAACAATTAAAATTAATGCAGAAGCTAAATCATGGTAAAACTTAATAGTGAAGAATACCCAAAATTGTTCTAAATAAATAAGATTATTATGAGTTCAATATAGATGACAGATTAAACTCAGTTCTGAAGCAGAAACTAAACTATGTCTGAAAAGAAGCCTCTACTGACTAAAGCTAATGGACATGCCCCCAACTAACTCTTGAAAATACTAAAAACTGAAATGAAAAGACTAAATATAGAAACATGTTTATTTTCCTCAAAATGTGAGGACTCACCACTGAAGCTGTTGAAAATGGAGATCGAGGGTCAATCTACGCGTGACCTGGATGCTGAGTGCATGAATTTACATCATGAAAGGATGTAGGGCAGAGTATGCGTCAGTACTTGGAATGTACTGAGCATGTAGGATAGGATAGAGCTGAATATAACATACTAAGCAATAATATAATATGGACATATTGGAAAAATACTGAAAACATACTGCGAATAAACTGAAATGGATTCAATGACCAAGTACATAACATGCTAAGACCGAATACTGAAATATAACGGAAACCTTGGTCCAATGCATTAAAGTCTAACTGTGGGAGCTACTAATGACCGACATAAAACCATGTGAGATAAATATGGATTCCGATGTATACGACCCATCGAAAGAACCCAATATACCTTTCCAAGTGTATAAAGGCATGACTTGCAAGATCACTAAATATAATGCCCATAGAGAGGACTTATTTACCTACGGGGCACATAGTTCTAGGACTATATGGGTACGCTGAACCCTAGTCCACTCAGTCTAAACGTACTCCCAACTAGAAATCTGAATAACCAACATAACTGAATTATAGTAGATAACTCAATATTCTGGCATGCTAACTGAGAATGCAATATTTTAGAACTGGTAACGAAACATTTGAAATCTAAGTCTTGTATGTATGTGTATCTGACCTAGCTAGTGTATTTCATGAACTAAATGAATCTACACCACTAGGGTATGAGTTTCATGCAAAAAGCTAAGCACATTGTCACAAAAACATGATAATATGATTTGGAATACCATAACTACTAAATCGCAACAATTTATCTGAAGTTCTAGAAACTCTAAGTCTAAACAATACATAGGGAGTCAAGATTCTAACTGAATACTAAGGACCTAATGGATGAAAGGAACCCACTAGTGAAATTCTACATACTTGGTGACGAATTTCACGGAGAAATCTTTTGATTTCGGGGCTGGAACTAAAGGAAACCTGATGCGTTCTAGGAGAGAGCTGCTCAACTTTACTCTCTTGTTTTGCTCTAAGATTGATGATTTTTTTGGTGAAAAATTGATTAGGGCATGTTCTAATTAAGTTAATAGGCTTAAACTGACCAAAACTACGTAGTTTAGGGGTTAAACGACGTAGTTTAGGTGTCCAATGCATAGGGGAAAAGACCAAACAACTCCTAACTTAAAATCTGGCGAGGCTGACCACGAGCCCTATGACGAACAGTCAAAGGGACCACGAACTATCAAGTGAGTCGTGGTCCTTGGTCCAGTGGCTGCTGGTTCTGGGTGGTCCAACCACGAGCCCTACCACGGCCTGTGTGAAGGACCACAGACCGTAAAGGTCAACGTGGTTCTTCACTTGGGCTGGGGTCTGGTTGATCAGTTCCACGGACCCTCTCATGGCCCATCATCAAGACCACGGCCCGTGTAGGAGTCTGTGGTCTTACGCCAGAGCTTGGGAGGTTCTTCCTCACCCCCATGAGCCTTCCCACGGCTCATGAGGTTGTTCACAGCCCGTGAAGGGCTCTGTGGTCCACCACCTCTGGGGTGTGAACCATGGGCAGGTCGACATACCGTGGTTCCTTTAACGATTCGTGAACCCTGCCGTGGTCCACTATTTTCTGGTGTTTTTCTGCTGCAACTTCTAAGTCTGATTTTTGAGGTGTTACATGTTTGAATACATTACATTTCATTTTGTGAAATATATTCATTGATAGAATATATTGAACTATTGTAAGAGTTTTTGAACTACTGTACACATATTTAGAATATTGCTTTATAAGTATGTGTATGTACACAAGGCATATTATCTTTCGAAGTTTATTGTAAATCTATATATTTGAATTACTTATTAGGTAATTTAATGCTTGAGATTATTTATTGCAAAACAATATTGTTGTTTTTTAATTAGAAATCGTCGCATATAAATATTTTATAGCCAAAATAATATTACCACACTTAAAAGTGTAGCCATAGGACTGTCAATTGTGTAGCATATTCCATTTAAATTGTGGTATGCGAAGGGGGAAAGACTACACTTCAAAGTGTTGTCATACATAAGATAGAAAAGACAACACTTTAAAATCGTAGGCAATAAGGAAGCAAAAGCCACGCTTGAAAGTGTAGTTGTATGAGATAGAAATGTTGCTATATGAGGTACTGCAAAGCGTGGCCTTTTTGCCTTTTAGGCTATGCTTTTAAGCGTAGCTGATAAGGCAACACTTGAAAAGTGTCGCCTAAACTCTAAGGTTACCCTTCTTTCGGCCACCCCTGGAAAAGAGTGGCTTAAAGTAAAAAAGTGTTGCCTTTTATCAATGGCCATACTTTTTCATAGTTTAGGCCACACTTTTCTCAGGTGGTTGTAGACATAATATATTGTAGTGTCATACTATACTTTTACGCTTTTTTTAGATGCAACACGTAGCAAGATTCATCACCATCGATCTTCACTCAATCAAGACCCTTTTGTCGTTCAGATTGTGGTGAGCTCTTCACACCTGGAGGCTTGTTGCTTTTCCTTATGTATTTATTGTCTACATATTTTGTATTTTGTTAGACATTTATGTTTTGTATAACTCTACTTCCGTCTTTAGATGTTCTTGTACCTATAATACTAGGTTTGAGGTTTGGTTCCTTGTATACATTTCATATTCTTCAGTCCCTTTTGGGGCCTTTTGTATATTTTATTCCATTTTTTATGTATCTATGATGGAGGTGATTTCTCATCTTTATTTTTTTTTATCTTATGTTATCATGAGTTCAGCTTGTCTACTAGGGTTTATAGTAAGCACCATCAAGATGCGATTTCGGGTCTTGGCATTTATAAAAAGAATTTTCCAAATGTTTATAAAAGTAGAAATTATAGAATATATTATAGGCATATAAAGATATTTATTTTTATAATAAATGGAAATATTGCCTTACAATGATTTTTAAAATATTTTTAATTTTGTAAAACAATTATTACAACGTTGTTTGAAATTGAAGAAACTTAAAAAATTAATTAGAATGTGAAGGGTCAAATTTAGGTGTAAACAAGCCTCCATTTTTTTCCTTTTAAAAACTAACATCACAAATTTTTTGGAATTTTTGAAGCATTATGTCACATACTTAGACTTCAACTAACGCTCCGTACGGCACTTGACAAATTACTCACGACTCTTTCACGATATTTTAAGCTCAAGTAAGCCTTTTCAAACTTAGATCTCTAAGAGAATAAAGAAATATACAAGAGCATTTGTAAGAAGCCTTTTTTTATTGCTTGGAGAATGCTTTCCACTTGCTTGCTTCAGTTTCAAATGAGAGACTTCTATTTATATTACTCTCCTAGGGAATAAAGTGTAAATAAAAATTACTATACAAGTCCATACATATTTGCAATCTAGTCCCGCTACTAGAATTCTCTACAAGCCTAGAGAATTCTAATGCCTTCCAAGAATTCTTCTTGTGTATTCTAGAGTTTTCCACAAACCTCTCCAAGACTCTAGTTCCTTCCCAATTAGGCTAGCTCACTTATACTTTAATTTTATGCGTAAGTGGGATGACAAAGTGGCAATTCATGACACTCTCCCCACTTGATGCCACTACGACTAGAGAGCATCACTTCTACATGGAAAACCGAGTCTTGTCTTCACCATGAGCAACTCCGCACACGAGAGTTTGTGGTGCGTTGACTGTCTTGATGTGGGTGTTACATGGAATGTAACTCAATCCTAACTTTGTTTCTGCAGTCTTGGTCATGATGTTAGCGTCCACACCTGTGTCGATCATTGCACGACTAGGTAGTCCATCGATCGTGATGTCTACATATTGTGCATCGTATTATTTCGACCTCTCTCATTGCTTTGCTATGGCTTTACATAATCCAATCAAGTCCAACTGCTTCATATCTGAACCTTGCCCTGACTCTTGTTCATCTTTCTCCTTCCATTCCCATAATATGGTACGAATTTCTTCAGTTCAGGGAATTTTTCATAGCCATGTGGCCCACTGCATATGTAGCAATTGTTTATCTTTGTTGCCTCTGCCTTTCTCTCCGTATCTCTTTGACGTCCGGACTTCTTGCCATCAGACTTATAAGTGACATGATTCATGAGATGTGGCTGCTGCTCCTTGATTTTACCACGATCTCTCCACCCTTGGTCATGACTACCTCTCATCTCCTCTCTTCTGGCTCGGTCAGGTTTTTTCATGCCTAAGGTCTGTCAAAGCTTCGTCCTACATGATACCTTCATCAATAGTCCTGACATGTCACCATTCTAACTCTTTCATGGCCCATTTTTCAGCCCATCCATGAAGTGGAAGAACATATCTTCATCTATGTGGGTTGGAATCTGGAGCCTGAGGGTGGTGAACTTCTTCATGGATTCCGTGTGCTGCCTATCTGCTTCAGCTCCCTAATCTTACGCTTCACCTCAAAAATGATATTCTTAGGAAAGAAACCCTTCTTGAACTCCAATTGGAATTTCTCCCGTGTGTTGATGGTGCAAAGCCCCTTCCCTATTTTTGACTCTTTTCGCCTCTACCACAACATGGCCATCTCCGACAAGTACAACACCGCAATGTTGATCTTTGTCTTATCACTCTTCACCTTGTTGCACTTTAATTAATTCTCCAAATTCCACAGGAAATTCTCTACCTCCTGTGTGTAACAAATGCCTTCGAACATTGTTCATTTGGGAGCCTAAATCTTGGCCTCCATATCTTCATAGGGTACTGAAGATCCTCAAGCTTCCATTCTTCCCTGAGAGCTTCCATCTTAGCCTTCGTTGTTTCAATTGTGCTTATTTCCTTCATGAGCCGACACTCCAATGAAGTGATGATTTCCTTTATCTCACACTCAACATGCCTACGCGCCTCTAACTATTTGTGGATGTTTTCATTCTCTTTGAGAGTGAAGTCCTCCAGATTCTTAAACTTGTCGTCGACCTTGTTCAAGTGCTTGACTAAGATCTACACAACATGCCTCACCGTGTCACCCTCACGATCCTCTCTACTCCAGGTGTGACGTTAATGGGCTCCTCACCACATTCCTTATTACTAGCTTCGGTGATTGAGGGTCGAGCAATAATTCCTCGTTACTCTTAAGGTTCTTCCTTTCCTTTCAGTGCTTCTTTCCACCATCATACCTGACGTTGGTGGTGCTAGCATCGTTGATGTTTCCCTCGTTAGCCATTCCCTTAGAAACAATCTGGCTCTAATACCATTTTTTCATGGACTCAGACTTTGACTAAAGCTCTGTGTGACCCATGACAACTTAGTGATGGATATTTTACGATCTTATAAGCTCAAGTAAGTCTTTCCAAACATAGATCAGTAAGACAATGAAGAAAGAAACAAGAGAGTTTGTAATAAGGCTTTTTTGTATTGATTGGAGAATGCTTTGCACTTGCTTGGTTGAGTTTCAAATGAGATTCCTTCTATTTATATTACTCTTCTAAGGGCTGAAGTATAAACAGAAAGTTATTATACAAGTCCCTATATATTTACAATCTAGTCCCTCTAGAATTCTCTACAAGCCTAGAGAATTGTAAAACATTCCAAGAATTCTTCTTGAGTATTCTACGGTCTTCCAAAAGCCTCTCCAAGAATATAGCTCTTTTCTTCTTAGAATATATCACTTGTACTTTGATTTTATCCCTATGTGGGATGAAAAAGTGGCATCCTGACAAATAGCTAATACTTCATTAAAGTTTACAAGCTAAAGTTTTTTGAAAAATGAATATCTTTGGTCACTTTAATTGTCAAATAGTCTTTTCCTTCATATACCTTACTTACCTCGACCTAGTGAAGCACAACAAAAAAATGTAGTCTTCTTTTTCTGTATTCAACCAAGAGACTTTGTTTTGTTAACAACATGTACTCTTTCTTCCTTACTTTAACAAGTAAGCAAGTAAACTACCTTCACAGGTAAGGATCATCTGCCCTACGAAAACTCATAGTCTCGATAGCGGTCTAATGCAAGAAAGACAACTTCCTATGTGATATGGTCATGTGACACCTTTTTTTTAATTGAAATATGCATTAAGTCAAAATTTGATTAGCAAAACAAAAAACTATACAAAGGATCATCTCAAAATCCAAAGCCCAACAAAAATGATAAAAAATAACAAGGTAAGAAAATAAAACAGAGAAACAAAACAAGAAACACAAGCCTAAAATTGAAGTCAGCGAGGCACTAGATGCTTCTAGTGAAAACTTCGACAATCAAAGCATCAAGAGATATCAAAGAATTTAAAGTTTCCGCGATGAAGCCGTACGGCCAAACCAATAAAGCTTAGCCTCTACACTTGTTGATTAGCTGATTTAAGAGTCATGATTCTGGAAAAATAGTAGGAGATACTACAACATAGAGACATGCCTTCACCTTCAACTTCCTGGTCTTCTTCTTTTTATGAGTTTTAATCTGAGCCATTATAGGATTGCATGGTAAAAGAGGAACTTCATAATCCTCCTCTACTGCCTCCTAGAGATCGCATACATCTATGTAGGCTTCCATCCTAACAACCTAAATCTGTTAGTTTTCTTCATCAAAAATTGGCAGAGCAAAGCTAGTTTTATGGAATGGTTTAATTAGGTTTGAGTTTTACTCAATATAACTCACAAATTCTTATAAGTCCCTTAAGAACTAAAGGGCTCTGATACCAATGTTAGTGTTTAATAGAGGAGAATAAGAACGGATTAAAGAAGAAAAAGGAAAAGTGATTTCTATTGTTACATGAGACTGAATAAATACATCACATCTTAACTAAGATGATCTAAAGTAATGCTTAAAAATATGCTAAAACTAAGTTATTGTTTGCTAAAATTGAGGAAGTAATACTGAATAGAAACTAACATAGTTTTAAACAAACTAGGAAACAAAAAATTGCTAAAATATTGCATTTTATTGTGTTGTGCACTTCCTCAACATTCTTCTGCTCTCCGTCATCTTTTAGCTTGAATTTAGGTCATGTAGTTGTAGAAGACAACTGCAACAATTAGTTTTAGTTTGATTTCTCTATTTGCTTGCTTCAAGAATCAAAAAGAAAGTTTTTTGTCCTCACTCTGTCATTTAATTTATTCCCTTATGTTTTTATTTATGTTTCATATAAATCACATGTTTTATGCGAAAAATCTTTGTGGTCAATGCTTAGTCTTTACCTTCTTATGTATTAATTTAATCGAAGAATCACTCATACACTTATAGTTAGTATCCTTGTCTCGTTTGAATTAGCTAATTTTTCTCACTAGGAGTAGGAAAAATGATTCATAATGTAAAGGAGAAGGAAAAATTATCCATGTTATTGTAGAAGCTTGACTCGTGTCTCTAGATTTTGGTGTTGTAGACTTAATTATTTATGCATTCTATTTTGATTTTTGAAAGTTTGAATTTGAGACTCGATTTACACTTCTTAATTACTTATGTTTTGTATTTTTTTATTTAAATAAATATAATTTGGATAATAGATTGGCATACCTATTGGTGGAATCAAAATATGTATCATATTATGACCTCTATATTTGGACTGTGACAAATACCTAGAGGGAGACAAAGTCGAGGAATACGTTCTTGCTATTAGACAATTGGCATTTTTTCAGCTTATTATTTTTACTGTTTTTTACTTATTTCAGTTTAGTGCTTCCTATTTTCTAGCTAGACTTAGTCAACTTTAGTTGCTTAACTTTTTCAAGTTAGTGGCCCCATTTATAATTGTTAGTCACACATGTTCTTATTGAATTTTAACATCCACTTTGTAAGTGGTTACTCGATAGGAAATGGTTAGGTTTTTTCTTGGATAAATTCAGATCTTCTGCAAATTAGTGCATCGTTGGAATTTCATAAGTTCACTCTATTTTTATTCTTCAAATCAATTTCTTGAGTGTTTGTGTTTTAAGAGTTGCATCAAAGCCTCAAGTTGATCTTACATGACCAAAAAGCTTTAACCTACAACACAAAATGACATCCAACAGCCTACCTTTAAATCCACCATTCACTTTCACTGGTGAAAATTACCAAATCTGGTCTGTGAAGATGCAAGGTTTTCTTGAAGCCGATGAACTTTAGGAAACTGTGACAGAAGATAAATCAGTTGTTGCTCTACCAACAAATCCTACCTTGGCTCAGATCAAATCTAACAACCAAGGGAAGGTAAATAAATCTAAATCCAAGTCGCTTATGTAGAATATTGTGGCAGATTTTGTGTTTTACAGAATCATGACTTGTAAAACAGGAAAAGAGGCTTGCGGTAGGTTGAAAGAAGAATAACAAGACAATGATAGAACACGTCAAATGCAAGTGTTGAACCTAAAAGGGAGTTTGAGTCCTTGAATATGCAGGAAGGTGAAACAATTAGTAAGTATGCTAATCAAATCTCCTTAATTGTTAATAACATTAGACTTCTTTGTGAAGAATTTATAGAAAAACAAATCATGGAGAAAGTTCTTGTGATTCTTCCTGAGAGGTTTGAATCTAAGATTTCCTCTCTTGAAGAATCCAAAGACTAGGGCACACTTTCATTACGAGAACTAATAAGTGTTCTTCAAGCACAAGAGCGTAGAAGGACTATGAGACGTGACAAGTTCACTGAAGGAGCTTTCTCTATACAAAAGAAAATTTCAAGTAAAGAAAAGCAAAAGTTCAACTAAAAGAATTAGGTCAAGCATGATAGAGGAAACAATAGTGGAGATGTGAAAAGGAAGTTCCCTCCATGCAAACATTGTAAAAGAATTACACATCTAGAGAAGTACTGTTGGTGGAGAGTCTATGCAAGATGTGGCAACTGCAAGAAGATATGGCACATATCCAAGGTCTGCAAATCAAGAGCAAAGCCCTCTGAAGTTTTGCAAGCACAAGCAGCAGAAGCTGCAGATGCACATGACGAGCAATTCTTTGCAGTTTCACAATTTTTTTCACACTTTTCAATTAATGAATTCTCTGATTCATGTTTTCTTGATAGTGGTTGCACACATCACTTGTGCAATGATGCTGAAATGTTCAAATTTCTTGATGATACTTACTAATCTAAAGTAAAAGTGGGAAACAATGAGGCAATAGAAGTCAAATACAGGGGTACAATGTCTATGTCAACAATATCAGGTATCAAAACTATTCTTGAAGTTCTATTCACGCCTGATATGAGTCAAAATTTGTTGAGTGTTGGACAAATGCTTGAAAATAATTATTCTCTGCATTTTAAGAATCGTGAATGTGTTGTTTCTGACCCTTCTGGAGTAGAATTATTTTATTTCAAGATGAGCAACAAAATATTTTTAGTTGATTGGGAGAATATAATTGAGCATGCTTACACTATTACGTAATAAACATATACAAACTTATGGCACAAAAGGTTTGGTCACTTCAATATGAGAAGCATCACAGAGATGGAAAAGAAGGCGCTAGTGGAAAATATGTCTGAATTCCTTTCTAATGCTCAAGTTTGTGAAACCTGCCAATAGGGAAAGCAAACAAAATTGTCATTTCAAGCAAATCAAGTATGGAGAGCTAACCAGAAACTTCAGCTCATTCATACAGATGTTTTCGGCCCAATGCAAACAGATTCATTGAGTGGTAACAAATACTTTCTCCGCTTTAATGATGACTACACCAGAATGTAATGGGTTATTTCATTAGACTGAAGAGTGAAGTCTTTGATGTTTTTAAATAATTTAAAGCTTTAGTAGAAAATTAATGTAATCTTAGTATTAACGCTTTAAGGTCTGATAATGGAGGAGAATATACTTCTTCACAGTTTGTGGAGTTTTGTAATAGCACATGTATTGAATGCCAATTGACATTACCATACACTCCACAACAAAAGCATGTCTGAAAGGAAGAACAAGACAGTAATGTAGATGACTAGATGTCTTTTGCTCGAAAGTAAGATCCCAAATCAGTATTGGGTGGAGGCAGTCAATACCTTTGTATATATGCTAAAAATATTGCCTACTAAGGCCTTGCATGATATGACTCCATATGAAGCTTGGTATGGGAACAAACCATCAGTACACCATCTCAGAATCTTTAGGTGTATATGTTGTTATCGAGTTCTAGAAATAAAGAGGAATAAGATGGACAATAAGGCTCATAAGGGCATATATATGGGCTATATTTCATCCAAATGATACATGATTTTCTATTTGAAAATAGAAAACTAATTCCCAGCCGAGAAGTGAAGTTTGATGAAGCACCTGGTTAGGACTGGAAAAATTAGAAGACCTTTTATTCTGATTTATTTTCAAAAGAGCAACCTCAACTTCCAGAAGATGAACTAGTGGATGATGTACCAGTGAGGGGAACTCGAACCTTAAAAGATATCTACCAGCGGTGTGATTTGGTTACCTCTAATCCAACAAGCTATACTAAAGCACAAGACTCTCATACATTAAGGAGATATATGCAACATGAACTAGACATGATCCAGAAGAATGGAACCTAGTAGCTTGTTGGCAGACCTAGAAAATGCAAGGTGATTGGTGTAAAATGGATTTTCAAGACAAAATTCAATCCCGATGGAAAAATTTACAAACATAAGGCTAGTTTAGTGGTGCAGGGATACACACAACAATATGGTACAGATTACCAGGAAGCATTTGCTCTTGTAGAAAGGTATGACACAATCTAGCTTATTCTTGCATTTGCATCTCATAGTTCCTAGCCGATTCATCAGCTTGGTGTCAAATCGGCTTTTTGAATGGTTTTCTTATTGAATATATCTATGTAGAGAAACCTGATAGTTTCTCAATTCATGGAATAGATGATCAAGTTTATCTCTTAACGAATGCCTTGTATGGCCTAAAATAAGCCTCAAGGTCATGGTATGAGAGGATGGACAATCATCTCATCCAACTTGGCTTCAGTAGAAGTCAAAGTGAAGCTACTTTGTATCTGAAATTCACTGCAGGTGAGTCCTTAAGTGCCTCAATTTATGTGGATGAAATGCTCGTGACATGAAGCCAAATTGAACTAATCCAAAGGTTCAAGGCTTAAATGGAGAAAATCTTTGAAATGATTGATCTTGGAGTCATGAAGTACTTCCTTGGAATGGAAGTGTTGCAGTCCAGTGATGGAATTTTCATATGCCAGTAGAAATACATTTCAGATATTCTAAACAGGTTCAAAATGCAAGACTACAAACCTATGAGTACTCCAATCTCTATTGGTATAAAGCTTGGCAAGGATGAGGATTCCGAAAAAGTGAATGATAGTATGTATAGAAGCTTAATTGGTAGTCTTCTATATCTAACCGCAAACAGACCTGACATTCCATTTGTTGAAAGTTTGCTCTCTACGGTCATGTATTCGCCTAAAGACACACATTTCACAACGGCTAAAGAATGTTTAGGTATATTAAAGGAACCAACAAGTTTGGAACTTTTTTCCCAGCATCTGCCAAAGTAACTATGAACCTGACCGGGTACTATAATAGTGATTGAGGTGGCGAAGTTGATGATTCTATTTGCACCTCTAGATATCTTTTCTATTTGGGGACTAGTTGTTTTAGTTGGAGCTCTAGGAAACAACAAACTACAGCTCAATCAACAGTATAATATGAGTACATAGATGTCGCATCTACTGTGAATCAAGCTATCTGGCTAACGAATATGTTGAACGACTTGGGCCATGAACAAACAGAAGCTACCAAAATCACGTGTGATAACAGTTCATCAGTTTCAATCTAAAAAAATCTAGTGTTTCATGGTTGAACTAAGCATATCAAGATAAAGTTTCATTTTCTAAGAGAATTCCAATAATCTAAGGAAGTGTTTGTTGTTCATTGTTCATCTGAGAACCAACTAGTTAACATTTTCACTAAGTCACTACCAAATGAAAGGTTTGAAGATCTGAGGCAAAGAATTGGTATTTGTCACAAAAAATCCAAGGAGGAGTGTTAGATAATTTACATTTTTTCAACGTATAGTTTTTACTGTCTTTTAGTTATTTCAATTTAGTGCTTCCTATTTTCTAGCTAGACTTAGTCAACTTTAGTTGCTTAACTTTCTGAAGTTAGTGGCCCCTTTTATGGCTATTAGTGGCACATGTTCTTATTCAGTTTTAACATCCACTTTGTAAGTGGCTACTAGATAGGAAATGGTTAGGTTTTTCCTTGGATAAATTCAGATCTTCTGCAAATTAATTCATTGCTGGAATTTCATAAGGTCACTATATTTTTATTCTTCAAAATACTTTCTTGAGTGTTTTTATTTTCACACTTGCTATGTTGGGTTACGATGTGAATAATGCTAATTTAGAAGTGAATTGTGAGTACAATGTTGAAGAATATATGAATTAAAAAGATAGTATTGAAAATATAAAGGGTATAGAATACTTGGAGGGAAATCTAATTGGGGATCAGAGCTTGTTTTGGTAGAAGATATTTATATTGATGTTACAGACTTCCTGTTCTAGAATGTATCAATTACATTGGAGGAAAAAAAAATGAAATAATATCGAATGATCATGAAATACGGGTTTTTATCACAAATGAATGATGATTATCAAGAGAATGTTGAATACCTAGAGGGACATGAAATCATAGACCACATACTTGCTTTGTTGGATAATTATGTAGATGATTGTTGTCGATCCAAAGGATTACAAATTTTTAGTTTTATGAAGATAAAAGATTGTTATATTTTCTAAGTCTATATCAATCAATATATTATGATATTTTATGATATTTAAGATAAATTTGTAAGTAGCTAGCGATTGATATATGATAAATGTAGATATGGTCGTTATTAGTTTACTAATCAATGTAAATGTATTTCATACTTGGATGGATAGAAAAATGGATTCAATAAAGTATACTATTATATGATATATACAATCAGTGTCAATGTATTGCATTCTTGGGTATGTCAAGCATGAAATACTATGACATTGATTCCATGACTCATAAAACAATGTAGTAGTTAAAGTCGACTTCATGATCCACCCAAGTAAGGAATGCATTAACATCAATTATATGGTTCATCTAGTAATGTAATAGGATGATTCCACTTCAGGATCCATCCAATCACGAGGTGCATTAAAATTGATTTGACTTATCCAATAATGTAATAGTATAAGGCCTCTTCATGAATGACTCAATCATAAAATATATTGACATTAATTTTATTATATATCTAATAATATAAGGATAAGGAACAACCTCCTAAACTATGACCGGAATCTCAATAATACACCTTAACTAAACTAAGGTCCTATTACCCCCGAACTTTTTTTTTTTGTAATTTTGTACACCTTTTGGCTTACGTGGCACACTTTGTGACTCCACGTAGTTGAGGCACGTGGTAGATGTTTGGATGGCATGTAAGCCAAGAGGTGTATATAATTACAAAAGAAAAAATGGGTTCGTATGGAGGGGGGGCAGGTAGGTGTAATAAGGCCTTAGTTTAGTTAAGATGTATCTCTAGGATTTCAATCATAGCCTCGGGGTACTTGTTCTTTATCACAATAATACAATAAAGTGATCCCACTGCATGATCTATCCGAACATGTAATACATTGAATATTACATGTCTCATCTAGTATTGCAATACACCGAGTTCACTTATTAATCAATCTAAGAATAAAATATATTAACATTAACTCCATGATTCATCTAGTAATGTAATAGATTGAATCCCCTGCATGATCTACTCAAAATGAAATATATTGACATTGATTTCATGTCTTATCTTGTAATGTAGTATACAAAAGTCTACTGTATGATCCATCCAAATATAAAATATATTGATATCGACTCAATGAATTATTTAGTAATGTAACATACTGGAACAATGTACATCTAATACTTGTGCAGTCCAATCACTATCCAATGAAGTATGGTTAGATAAAGATTTAGTTTCAGTTAATATTAATAAAAGAGTTCCTTATATATGATTATTTATCTCCTGCTTATCAATCTTATTTATTTGCTTCTATGGTCTGCAAGAACCTACCACATATTCTGAAGTCATGAAAGACCAAAGGTGGGTAGAGGCAATGAAATCTGAGATACAAGCATTGGAGGATAATAAGAGTTGGAGTGTTACAGACTTACCAGCTGGAAAGAAGGTTATAGGGCTGTGGGTGGATATACAAGATTTAAGTATAAATCTACAGGTTAAGTGGAAAGATTTAAGGTAAAACTTGCAGAAAAAGGGTACAGTCAAAAGGAGGGAATAGATTACAAAGAAACTCTCTCTACTGTAGTGAAAATGGTAACAATTAGGACTATACTATCCATTATGGCAGCAGGAAGTTGGCATATTCATCAAATGGATGTGTTCAATGCATATTTGTAAGGTAATTTGGAGGATGAAATTTATATGACTATGCCGCAGGGTTTTCCAGTCAAGGGGGATAAGGTATGTAGACTGATCAAATCCCTATATGGGCTAAAACAGGCCCCCAAGATAGTGGAATCACAAGCTCACTGCAGCCCTTATCAATCTCAACTTTCAACAAAGTCAACATGCATATTCCTTGTTTATTAGCAGAAATAGTGAAGGGATAACTATTATACTTGTGTATGTTGATGATATGCTTATCATATGTAGTACCTTAAAGCTTGTTGAAGGTACAAAGAAAGCATTACTAAGTGTTTTTAAGATAAAAGACTTAGGAGAGCTTAAGTATTTTTTGGGAATTGAGTTCACAAGATCAAAAAAAGGAAATACACTTTGGAACTTGTAGCAGAAGTTGAATTCTCTGCATCTAAACCCGCAAGTACTCCTATTGACTGTAATATTAAGCTTAGCTCAAGATAGTATGATGAACATGTCAAGCAAGGTGTACCAGAAAATCCTTTAGTAGATCAAATTATGTATCAAAAAATTATTGGGAAACTGCTTTATCTTAACATGACAAGACCAAATATTTCTTATAGTGCTCAAAGTCTCTGTCAATTTCTCCAACAACCTAAAAGGTCGTATAAGGATGCTGCATTGAGGGTCATCAAGTATCTTAAAAAAAATAGCCTGGTCGAGGTCTATTACTGTCCAGTAATTCTAATGGAAAGATCACAACATTTTGTGATGTAGATTGGGCATATTGTCTACCTACCAGAAAATATGTGACTGGTTACTAGCATTGGTAGGAAATGGGACCTGCTGATTGTTATGGTTAGCTATGCTTTGAGCTAAAAGCTGAATCGCATTCCAAAACTCTACGTGTGAGACATCATGATCTGGGACTGGAGGGGTTGTGTTAGCGTTCCTTTCATTATCTCTATATGGAGGCATGATCTGAAACGCATAACGACGAGTTACAAAGAAGATCATACCCACATACGATAAGAATAGCAAGAAAGTGAAGTTTTTCCTAAATCACTTCATAGCCTCACTCTCATTAGATGTGGTGCACTTCATACCCATGAAAATGACTCTACTTAGTGCGGCTTTTCAGATATTCTAGGACTCTTGAACCTAAGGCTCTAATACCAAGTTTGTTACGCCCCGAGGTAAACCCCTTGACTAACATGGGACCTAGGATCATGAGTGACACCAAGTTAACCCTGAATTGACATATCATAAGCAGACCGAATATTCTATAATAATTAAATTGATGCGGAAGCTAAATCATCATAAAACTTAATAGTGGGGAATACCCAAAGTTGTTCTAAATAAATAAGATACTTATGAGTTCAATACAGATGAACGATTAAACTCAATTCTAAAGCTTAAACTAAACTATATCTGAAAAGAAGCCTCTACTGACTAAAGCTACTGGATATGCCCCCAGCTAACTCTAGAAAATACTAAAAACTGAAATGAAAAGACTAAATATAGAAACATGTCTATTATCCTCAAAATGTGAGGACTCACCACTAAAGTTGTTGAAAATGGAGATTGGGAGTCGATCTACGCGTGACCTGGATGCAGAGTACATGAACTTACATCTTGAAAGGATGTAGCGCAGAGTATGCGTCAGTACTTGGAAATTACTGAGCATGTAGGATAGGATAAAGATAAACAAAACATACTAAGCAATAATATAATCTAGGCATACTAGAAAAGTACTGAAAACATAGTTCAAATGAACTGAGTGGATTTAATGAACAAGTACATAACATGCTAAGACCGAATATTGAAATATAACCGAAAACCTAGTCCAATGCATTAAAGTTTGACTGTGGGAGCTACTAATAACCGACATAAAACCACGTGAGCTTAACATGGATTCCAATGTATACGACCCATCTAAAGGACCCAATATACCTTGCCAAGGGTATAAAGGCATGACTTGCAAGATCACTAAATATAATGCCCACAGAGAGGACTTATTTACCTACGGGGAACGTATTTTTGGGACTATACGGGTACGCTGAAACCTAGTCCACTTGGTCTAAGCCTACTCCCAACTAGAAATCTGAATAAACAACATAACTGGATTATACTGGATAGCTCAATATTCTAAAATGCTAACTGAGAATGCAACATTTTAGTACTGGTAACGAAACATTCAAAATTTGAGGCTTGTATATATGTGTATCTGACCTAGCTAGTGTAATTCATGAACTAAATGAATCTACACCACTAGGGTTTTGATTTTCGTGCAAAATGCTAAGCACAATGTCACGAAAACATGATAATATGATTTGGAATACCATAACTGCTAAGTAACAACAATTTATCTAAGGTTCTAGAAACCCTAAGTCTAACCAATACATAGGGATTCAAGATTCTAACTGAATTCTAGGGACCTAATGGATGAAACAACCTACTAGTGAAATCCCACATACCTGGTGACGAATTTCACAAAGAAATCTTTTGATTTCGGGGCTGGAACTAAAGGAAACTTGATGAGTTCTTAGAGAGGGTTGCTAGACTTTTCTCTCTTGTTTTACTCTAAGATCGATAAATTTTTGGTGAAAGATCGATTAGGGTAGGTTCTGATTAAGTTAATAGGTTTAAACTGACAAAAACTATGTAGTTTAAGGTTAAATGACGTAGTTTAGGTGTCCAACGCATAGGGAAAAAGACCAAACAACCCCTGACATAAAATATGGCGAGGCTGACCACGGGCCCGATGCCGGACTGTCAAAGGGACCACGGACCATCAAGTGGGTCGTGGTCCTTGGTCCAATGGTTGTTGGTTCTGGGTGGTCCAACCACGAGCCCTACCATGGCCCGTGTGAAGGACCACAGGTTGTAAAGGTCACCGTGGTTCTTCACTTGGGCTGGGATCTGGTAGATCAGGTGCATGGACCCTCTCATGGCCCGTCATCAAGACCACGGCCCGTGGAGGGCTCCGTGGTCTGACACCAGAGCTTAGAGGTTCTACCTCACCATGACAAGCCTTCCCATGGCTCGTGAGGTGGTCCACAGCTCGTGAAGGGCTCTGTGGTCCACCACCTCTTGGGGTGTGAACCATGGGTAGGTCGACGGACCGTGGTTCCTTTCACGGTCCGTGAACCTTGTCGTGGTCTACTATTTTCTAGTGCTTTTCTGCTTTAACTTCTAAGTCTGATTTTCGAAGTGTTACAAGTTTGAATACATTATATTTGATTTTGTGAAGTATATTCATTGCTAGAATATATTGAACTATTGTACGAGTTTTTGAACTATTGTACACATATTTAGAATATTGCTTTATCAGTATGTGTATGTACACAAGACATATTATCTTTCGAAGTTTATTGCAAATCTATATATTTGAATTACTTATTAGCTAATTTAATGCTTGAGATTATTTATTGCAAAACAATATTGTTTTTTAATTAGAAATGATGGCATATAAATATTTTATAGCAAAAATAATATTACAACACTTAAAAGTGTAGCCATAGGACTGTTAATTGTGTAGCATATTCCAAGTAAATTGTGCTATTCACATGGGCAAAGACTACACTTCAAAGTGTTGTCATACATAAGATAGAGAAGACAACACTTTAAAATCATCGGAAATAAGGAAACAAAGGCCATGCTTGAAAGTGTAGTTGTATGAGATAGAAATGTTGCTATATGAGGTACTACAAAGCGTGGCCTTTTTGCCTTTTAGGCTACTCTTTTAAGCGTAACTGATAAGGCAACACTTGAAAAGTGTCGCCTAAACTCTAAGGTTACGCTTCTTTCGGCCACCCCTGGAAAAGTGTGGCTTAAAGTAAAAAAGTGTGGCCTTTTATCAAAGGTCATACTTTTTCATAGTTTAGGCCACACTTTTCTCGGGTGGTTGTAGACATAAAATGTTGTAGTATCATACTACACTTTTACGCTTTTTTAGATGCAACACCTAGCAAGATTCATCACCATCGATCTTCACTCATTCAAGACCCTTTTGTTTTTCAAATTGTGGTGAGCTCTTCACATCTGGAGGCTTGCTGCTTTTCCTTCTGCATTTATTGTCTACATATTTTCTATTTTGTTAGACATATATGTTTTATATAACTCTACTTCCGTCTTTAGATGCTCTTGTACCTATAATACTAGGTTTAAGGTATGGTTCCTTGTATACATTTCATATTCTTCAGTCCCTTTTGGGGCCTTTTTGTATACTTTATTCAGTTTTGTATGTATCTATGATGGAGGTGATTTCTCATCTTTATTCTTTTTATCTTATGTTACCATGAGTTCAGCTTGCCTACTAGGGTTTATAGTAAGCACCATCAAGATGCGATTTCGGGTCTTGGCATTTATTAAAATAATATTCCAAATGTTTATAAAAGTAGAAATTATAGAAATCTATATATTATAGGCATATAAAGATATATTTTTATTATAATAAATGGAAAAATTGTCTTACAATGATTTTTTAAAATATTTTTAATTTTGTAAAACAATTATTACAACTTCGTTTTAAATTGAAGAAACTTAAAAATTTAATTAGAATGTGAAGGGTCAAAATTGGGTGTAAACAAGCCTCCATATTTCCTTTTAAAAACTTACATCACTAAAGTTTTGGAATTTTTGAAGCATTATGTCACAGACTTAGACTTCAACTGATGCTCTGTGCGGCACTAGACAACTTACTGATGACTCTTTCACGATCTTTTAAGCTCAGGTAAACCTTTTTAAACTTAGATCGCTAAGAGAATGAAGAAAGATACAAGAGCATTTGTAAGAAGCCTTTTTGTATTGCTTGGAGAATGCTTTACACTTGCTTGCTTCAGTTTCAAATGAGAGACTTCTATTTATACTACTCTCCTAGGGGATAAAGTGTAAATAAAAATTACTACACAAGTACCTACATATTTGCAATCTAGTCCCGCTACTAGAATTCTCTACAAGCCTAGAGAATTCTAAAGCCTTCCAAGAATTCTTCTCGTGTATTATAAAGTCTTCCATAAACCTCTCCAAGACTCTAGATCCTTCCAAATTAGAATAGTTCACTTATACTTTAATTTTATGCCTAAGTGGGATGACAAAGTGGCGGTTCATGACACTCTCCCCACTTGATACTGCTACGACTATGGAGCATCGCTTCTACATGGAAAATCGAGTCTTATCTTCTCCATGAGCAACACCGCACACGAGAGTTGGTGGTGCATTGACTGTCTTGAGGTGGGTGTTACATGGATGGTAACGCAATCCTAACTTTGTTTATGCGGTCTTGGTCATGATGTTAGCGTCCGCACCTGTGTCGATCATAGCACGAATGGGTAGTCCATCGATCGTGATGTCTACATATTGTGCATCATATTCTTTCGGCCTCTCTCATTGCTTTGCTATATCTCTACATAGTCCAACAGCTTCATATCTGAACCTTTCCCTGAATCTTGTCCATATTTCTCCTTCCATTCCCATCATCAAGGTTCTTCAGTTCAGGGAACTTTTCATAGCCATGCGGCCCACTGCATATGTAGCAATTGTTTCTCTTTGTAGCCTCTGCCTTCCTCTCCATATCGCTTTGACGTCCAGACTTCTTGCTATCAGACTTATAAGAGTCATGATTCATGCGATGTGGCTGCTGCTCGTTGATTTTTCCATGATCTCTCCACCCTTGGTCATGACTACCTCTTATCTCCTCTCTTCTCGCTCGGTCAGGGTTTTTCATGCCTAAAGTTTTTCAAAGTTTCGTCCTTCATGATACCTTCATCAATAGACCCGTGTCACCATTCTAACTCCTTCATGTCCCATTTTTCATCCCATCCATGAAGTGGAAGAACATATCTTCATCTATGAGGGTTGGAATCTGGAGCCTGAGGGTGGTTAACTTCTTCATGGATTCCGTGTGCTGCCTATCTCCTTCAACTCCCTAAATTTACGCTTCGCCTCATAGATGATGTTGTTAGGAAAGAAAGCCTTCTTGAACTCCACTCGGAATTTCTTCCATGTGTTGATGGTGCAAAGCCCCTTCCCTATTTTTGACTCCTTTCGCCTCCACCACAACATGGCCATCTCCGACCGGTACAACAAATTCGATTATCAAGGACAAATCATTTCGTCATTTATAAATCATATTTTGTCACTAAAAATCTTTTGTGACGAAAAATAATTCGTGAATCAGTCGTCATTAAATGTGTGTCGCTAAAAGTAAAAAAAGACGATTTAGTGCTTCATCGCTAAAAGTATTATATTTACTACAAAAAGAAAAATCGTCCCCAAAAGCATAAACATTTGTGACAAATTTATTTGTCATAAAAAAGTATTATTTTTTTGTAGTTAATTGTATGCTTTGTCACTAAAAAAGTTATTACTATCGACAAAATGATATCGTCGCTAATTATTTTACTTCAATTAGTGATGATATCAATTGTCTCTAAAGTTATATGTATTTCGTAGTTGAATAAAATGTAATTTCGTCACTAATGACTATTTTTTATGTACAAAAAAATTATTTTATCCTTAAATGTATTAATTAGGAATATATTATTATTATAAAAAAGATTAATGATTTTATTGTTAAGTCTATTGTTTTGTTACTAAAAGTATTACCTTTACTGACAACATATATTGTCACTATAAATTATCATGATTAGTGACAATTATAATTGTCACAAAATAATAAATTAATTTGTATCCCATTAAAAGGGGTACTAGGACAATACATTTTTTTGTCACTGAATATAGTCAACTTGTGATGAACTAATTTATTTCTTGACAAAAACATTTGTCCTTACGAGTTTAATTTGGTCGTTGTTGAAAGTTACCTTTGATGAAGAAATATTTTGTCACTAATTACTAGAAATTGATGACATTTAATTATTTTATATTGATATTATTTATAAAATTAGAGTTGCATAATTTGAAAATTAAATAATAAAACATAATAGATAATAATAAAATTCACCCATGATCGTATAATTAAAAACAACTAAAATTATACTAAGATAATATCTCATTACAAACTCTTTAACTTAAAGTAAAAAATATCTAATAACAAAAAATTCAAACTGCAATATACTAAATATTACTCCTACACTAAGATATATACGTAAAAGTTCCTTCTAAAGTACCAATTATAAGATGATACGTAGCTTGCAATGAATCTTGATTCAATTCTCACCTTTTATACTTGTGAAAAGGAGAACAAAAATAAAAGTAAGATTTAATATGAAGTGTTCAAACTAGGGCCAACAATATAATCTCTAACACAATTTGTCTTTCATATGTTGTAATGGCCAGTTTTATAAGACTTATTGGATAGATTATCCCTGGTGTTACACACACGCGCACACACATAAATACATATCATTATTGTGAAAAAATTATCATTACAAATTTAACAAGTGAAAGTTTATGGAGTATATCATCAAAAACTACTCTACATAGTAACATAATAACTCCATCAATATATTCATGAAAATTACTAACTATTAAAATATAATATAACTTATGTAGGATTTCTCACATTAGAATCAAACATGATTTGAATTAACATCAAATCATCAAAATTGTCCATCTATAAACATCACCAAATTAACTTCAAATTCATAATAACAAAAGAAGAAAAAACATATAGATGATATTAAAGGAGAAAAAGAAAGGATTGGACCTCAAGGCAACTCAAATTTTATTTCTGAACTTGAGCGGATAAGAAAAGCTTCATATAAAGCTTTGTACAAGAATCTAGAATTGAGTAATCTGATAGCAAAACAAGGATTTTGTGGCGGACTTTACTGGAGCTTGAACGAAGACCTTAAATCTGAACTTTTGGTAATATTAATTCACGAAAAGAAAATACCACAATGAGTAACAACGAACTTGAAATCGTGAAAACAAACTTCAAACTCCACCACAATACGCAAGTGCTTTTTTTTGTACGTGCGTTTTGTGTGTTGTAGTATGATAATTTTTTATGTGTGTTGATGTGTGAGAGTATATAATTGCAAGTGGATTATGTTGCTAGATGTGCTTTCTGATGGTATGAAATGGTGTGTTCTTTGTGGTGTTGTAGGTGTTTTTTTTCTTTTGTTTCTTCCGTGAGTGGTGATCTTGGTTTTGTTTGTGAGTGGAGTTCGTGGGTTAATGGGTGTGCAGGAGTTGTCATGTGTATGTAGTGGGTATGTTAGATGTGAGGTGAGAGTGGGAGTATGGTGGGGGTAAGGAGGAGAGAATTTAGGATTAGTGGGTATATTTTTAATAATATTAATAATAATAATAATAATAATAATAATATTAATAATATATATATATATATATAAATGATAAAACTATTAGCTAATTATTTTGAACTAATAAAAATATAATAAAAAAAGTTTCATAGTTACCTTAAAATATACTTAAGAAATACTAGCTTAATGGTAAAATTTTAGATCAAAAGAAAACACATATTATTTGTAAAAAAATCATTTCTTTTGAAGAAATTCAAACAAAAAAAAAAGAACTTAGGCTAAAACGTGACTATTTTTATAGTTTTCAAATATTTTAAAATAAACTTACTAAAATAAGATGAAATCGTAATATCTAATTAAGGTATAAAAGAAATATTTAAGTAGTAAAAATGATGTAAAACATCAAATTTGGTAAATAAAAATCACGTGTTTACATGAGTCATTTGTATTTAGTTATCTTCGGATTCAATATGAAAATAGCAATTTTTCGATTATTTAGTTGATATACCCAAAATTAGACTTTTCAAAACAATCTCACTGCCTCAATTTTTTTGGGTATTAATATGGTTCGATTAATTAGTTATTGTATGTGTTTATCTTTGTTATAATGTTCCTCCAATAAAATATTTACTTATAATAAATTAAGTAATTTATTTTTGTAATAAAATAATTAATTTAAATAAAAAAGGTCAAAAAGAAAAAAGATATGAATACAAATACGGCTATTAAAAGGGGTCACATCTCCTGACTATATTTCTCCTTTATATTATATAAATATATTATGTGTAGATATAATTTTTGTCTTATTTGTTCAATTTCCACAACTTTAAAGCTTTTATCTTTAACTTTGTCCCTTTAATGTCTCATAATTCCTTATTTTCTGTTAAAAAATGTCAAATCTTTTTTTATTGTTCTTTAACTATCTAATAATAAAAGATAAGTAACCAAAAGATAATATTTTCAAGTTTGAACATAAATTGTAGTAGAAGAAATTTAAGAATACACTTCGAGTAATGAATACAATTTTCCACTTAAATTGTATACAAATTTGCTAAGTAAATATGGTTCAATGGTAAGAAGATGAATACAAACAAATATATACATATTGCAGCTACAGTACACATAAACTATATTACATTTAAAATTGTATCTATGCATGTATCATATTATTCTCTTTTTCTATACCTTATATAGGAGTGTTTTAAAAGGCAGGGGTGTGAGGCGAGACACTTAGTATGGGACGAGACGTAAGCATCGAGACACGGGACGTAAGTTCTATGGATCTACGGGGCGTAGTCTCATGTATATCTAATTTTATAATTTTATTACTAAAAAAATAAGCAAAAGTAAAACTTTCAATTATTTTACAAATAAATTTTAATAAATAACCTATAATATATCGAAAAAACATATTACAATTTTTATTTGAGAAAGGAATTAATAAACAATAGTGAAGAAAAAAAGTATTACCAGTACTATCTGAGAAATATCATTAATCATTGATACTATAAGAGAATATATATATATATATATATAAATCATTAGTCAAACGGTTTCCACTTGATGGAACTGTAATTGTTGTATTACTGTTATATCGCATCCCAGTAACAAAGAGAAAATTTAGCCAATTCAAATCGAAGTTGTGCCCCCATTAACATAATTATGTATTTTTTTTATAAAAAAAGAGAAAAACAAAAAAAAAAAAACACTGAACTTGGTCAGATAACTTAGTTTAGCACTTAAATTACACGGACCTCTAAACACCCCCATTAACATCTTTGAAGTGAATTAAATGCAACCCTAAGGGATGACGTGACAAAGAGAGTGAGTTCACTCACCTAATAGCGTGTGAAGAATTAAAAAAGAAAAAAATATATAAAATCATACACATGTCCATTTTTTATAGGTCAATATATAATTAATATTTTAAATATTATTTTCTTAATAAATTAACTTTTATTAAACTATATGGATTTTCTTATTGGCCCACAAAACTTTTAATTTTGTTTTATTTATTTTATTGTCTTTCCCAATAAGCTTCTTCCCCATTGAAGCATACTTTTTTCCTTCATCTTCATCTTCAACTCTATCAACTACTTCAATTTCACCATCTCTTTAGTAATCCACAAAACCCAACACCATCATCTTATTATTGACGTTAATTTCACAAATATAAATTTTGTCGATTTTCATCGGAGCTAAAAAAAACCTGTTGGTTCACAAAATAAGACAACGAAAGGAAGAGAAACAGTAGGTGTGGTGAAGCTCGTTGGAAAATCTGAAGCTGAAAAAAATGAACAGTTAAGATCTAGAAATGGTGAAGAAGAAGGAAGAAGGAAGAAGAAAGAAGTTAAGTGGGTGGGTGGGGGCTGGGTATGGGGGGGAAATAAAAAGGGCGTGGGTGGGGGCTGGTTATGGGGGAAATAAAAATAGATCAACATTTTAAATTTAAATTTTAGAAAATGCATTTGTAATTAATTACTTAGTGTAAATTAATTTTAGGAAGTGTTAAAGAAAAAATTATGAAAATAATTAATAAAAAAAATTAATTAATGATGTGGTGCTGACATGGCTATGTTGTGGAACTTACATGGCTATGATGTGGCACGTGAGAGTGGTATAATAATCTCAGGGTTGTTTTTAATTCACTTCAAAGATATTAAGTGGGGTATTGAAACGTCCGTGTAACTAAAATGCTAAAGTAAGTTATCCGACCAAGTTCAGGGGAGTTTTTATATGTTTTCTAAGAAAAAAAACACTAAATGTCAAATCACATATTTATGTATTTTTTTCTTATTTATCTACTATTGTAGTATAGTTATTTTTTATTATCTGAAAGTAGTTAGTTAATATTTTATTTTTATTTATTTTGTTTTTAAATAAAAGGCAAAACTATGAAAAGTGGAAAAACATTATAAGATGATAACTAACAAAAAAAAGGAGAAAAAAGACCAAAAAAATCAAAGAAGAAGAAAGTAACAAATAATAAAGAGAATAAAAATAATAAATGAGAAAAGAAATAAATTAATGAACAAAAAAGTAATTTATTTTGTTTTATTAAAGTAAAAATACAGAAAGAGAGAAAAAAGAAGAAGAAGATAAACTAATAAAAAAAGAAAAAAAAAGAAAAAAGAAAATGTTAATAAATGGTATCTCTAATAAAGGATAATATGCACGAAAAAAATGAGAAAAGAATAAAAGAAAAGATAAAAATAGTAAATAAGAAAAGAACACACACATATATATAATCATTAGTCAAATGGTTTCCATTTGATGGAAATGTAATTGTTGTATTACCGTTACTTTGCATCCTAGTAACAAAGAGAAAATTCAGCCAATTTGAATTGAAGTTGTGCCCTCATTAACATAATTCTATATTTTTTTTAATAAAAAAAAACACTCTAAATATCAAATCACATATTATGTATTTATTTATTTTATTATTATTGTAGTCTAGTTGTTTTTTTATTATTCGAAAGTAGTTAGTTAACACATTATTTTTTGTTATTTATTTTGTTTTTTAATAAAATGCAAAACTATGAAAAGTGGGAAAAAAATTATAAGATGATAAACTAACAAAAAAAGGAGAAAAGGGAACAAAAATCAAAGATGAAGAATGAAACAAATAATAAAGAGAAAATAAAAATAATAAATGAGAAAAGAAATAAATTAATGAACAAAAAATAATTTATTTTGTTTTATTGAAAAGGTAAAAATATAGAAAGAGAGAAAAGAAGAAGAAGAAGAAGAAAAACTAATAAAAAAAGAAAAAAAAGGAAAGAAATAATAAAATGTTACTAAATGGTATCTCTAATAAAGGATAATATGAAGGGAAAAAATGAGAAAAGAATAAAAATAGTAAATAAGAAAACAACAAAAATAATTTATTTTATTTTCTTAATAAGGTAAAAATATATAAAAAGAGAAAAAAATTTAAAAAAGACGATAAATAGTTGAATTTGTATTTGGCTATGAATTTCTTTCGTAGCAAATTGTTGAATTATTCACTACAAATTTTAAGTCGTCGTTGTTTAACACCTTACATATTTTGTGACATTTTTATGTTGTCACTAAATCACAGGTTGATTAGAGACAATAAAATGTTTGTCACCAATAATTTAAATTATTAGTGACGAAAATATATGACATAATTAAATATAATTTTTTATAGCTAAAAATTATAATATTTAATTACGAACTCTAATTTGTCGATATTGTAACAACATACTTTTTGAGACGATATTTTTTTGTGTCCAAAAATTAATAAATCTAAGACAAAAAATAATTTGTCATGAACTAGCTACATCATTCGCGACGAAATAATGTGTCACCACTAACTTTAAATTTGTGACTAACATTACTCAATAAATGACGCCAATTCATTTTTTGGTGGGAAACTTTAGTGGACAAAATTTTGCAATGAATTTTTATGTTTTGTCACTAAAAGTATGTATCTCATATATTTAAGCACGAAAACTAAATTTTGTCACTAAAAGCAAACAATTAGTGACGAATTTGATGTCGTAGCTAATAATTTTGTAGCTATATATCATATTTGTTGTAGTAGGTTATCTTTCTCTTATCACTCTTCACCTTGTTGCACTTAAATTAATTATCCAAATGCCACAGGAAATTCTCTACCTCCTATGCATAACAAATGCCTTTGAACATTGTTCGTTTGGGAGCCTAAATCTTGGCCTCCCTATCTCCATTGGGTATTGAAGATCCTCAAGCTTTCATTCTTCCCATGAGATCTTCCATCTCAGCCTTCGTTGTTTCAATTGTGCCTAATGCCTTCATAAGCCGACACTCCAATGAAGTGAGATTTCCTTCATCTCACACTCTACATGCTTACGCTCCTGTGGATGTTGGCATTCTCTTCGAGGGTGAAGTCCTCGAGAGTCTTAAACTTGTCGTCAACCTTGTTCAAGCGCTTACCTAAGATCTACACAACATGTCTCACCTTGTCAACCCTCATAATCCTCTCTACTCTAGGTGTGACGTTAATGTGCTCCTCACCACGTTCCTTATTACTAGTTTCAGTGATTGAGGGTCGAGCAATAATTCCTTGTTACTTTTAAGGTTCTTCCTTTCCTTTCAGTGTTTCTTTCCACCATCGGAATTGACGTTGGTGGTGCTAGCAGCGTTGATGTTTCCCTCGTTAGCCATTCCCTTAGAAATAATCTGGCTCTGATACCACTTTTACACGGACTCAGACTTCGACTAACGCTTCGTGTGACACATGACAACTTAGTGATGGATCTTTTATGATCTTATAAGCTCAAGTAAGTCTTTCCAAACATAGATCAATAAGAAAATGAAGAAAGAAATAAGAGAGTTTGTAATAAGTCTTTTTGAACTGATTGGAGAATGCTTTGCACTTGCTTGGTTGAGTTTCAAATGAGATCCCTTCTATTTATATTACTCTTCTAAGGGCTAAAGTATAAACAAAAAGTTACTATACAAGTCCCTATATATTTACAATCTAGTCCCTCTAGAATTCTCTGCAAGCCTAGAGAATTGTAAAATCTTCCAAGAATTCTTCTTGAGTATTCTACGGTCTTCTAAAAGCCTCTCCAAGAATCTAGCTCCTTTCCCGTTAGAATATATCACTTATGCTTTGATTTTATGCCTATGTGGGATGACAAAGTGGCATCATGACAATTAGCTAATACTTCATTAAGGTTTGTGACAACTTCCTATGTGATATGGTCATGTGGCACCTTTTTTTTATTTATTGAAATACGAATTGAGTCAAAATTTGATTAGCAAAACAAAAATCTATACAAAGGATCGGCCCAAAAGCCAAAGCCCAAAAAAAATGATAAAAAATAAAACGGTAAGAAAATCAAACAAAGAAACAAAACAAGAAACACAAACCTAAAATTGAAGTCAGAGAGGCACTAGATGCTTCTAGTGAAAACTTCGACAATCAAAGCATCAGAGAAGCTGTTGAAGATATCAGAGAGTTTAAAGCTTCCACGATGAAGCCATGCGACCAAACCAATAAAGCTTAGCCTCTACACGTGTTGAAGACAAATTGATGCTTGTTCACCATGTCAAATTAACTCCCCCAGGTAATTTTGTCATCAATACCTAATTTTCCTTTCTTGGATGTATCCTTTAATGGTTCTATCTGACAAGATTGATTAATTCCACCATCTATGTTTAATTGTTTTAAAATGGGAGGTGATTTAAGGAAATCTAGATCAACACCCGTCAAGAGCCTAAAAAACTCATTGTTTGTTTTATCTGGTAAGTATAACTCCAGTATCTCTATTGTTGTATCATATCGACTTACTTAAATTGTTGTCGATGGAAAATCGTTGAGATTGTATGAAATCAAAATAAAATTGTAGATATGTACTTCTATCTAGATATCACACATTTTCAATTTTAGCAAACACTAAATTAGAAGACAGAAACTGCACTTTTTCTATAGCTTACCCTTGATAAAAAAAAAAGCTTCAAAAAGATTATTTTAATGATCTGTCCTATCTTTATAACTAAAAAAAAGAAAAAATAATTGATTTGGACCGCTATAGCGGGATCAAGGGTCCTATTGGACCGCTATAGTGCGATAAGACATTGTAAATGTAGAAAACCGCCTAAAATCACCCATAATCACCGAAGAATGTTTTTCGAGAAGAAACGAGTGACCTAGGGAAAATTTCAGTAGGCTTTCATGAGGAATGTTCGTAAAGGTGAGTAATATGATTCCCTACTTTTGTAGTTCACTTATTAGGTCTTACAAAAATATTTGTGGCACGATGGAAGGGTTTGAATTCATTCTAAGGTGAAGAAAATCTAGGTTTATGAGGATTTTAGGGTGTAAGACCTTCAGTTGTTCATAAAAGAGGCAATTCTTAATTTATTTATCATAATGCATTAGAGTAATCACGAGATTGATAATCCTTGATAAATTAATAGTGGGGAAATCATGAGGTTTGCCTAGAGTTTTGGATTATAATAAAATATGGAATATTTAGGCCATTTGTGATTGATTTGGTATTGTATTATTATTTTAGATCAAGAACAAGCTAAAAGCCTCACAAAAGGAGTCAAAGTTTGCAATCAGACTTCAAGAGTTTCTTGGTGCTCAGGTAGGCTCGATTTACTTAATTGAATAGTTAGACTTGTATTCTATTTCATAATATTCTTGTAGATGGATGAGAGGCTTCATGCATAGGCCTTTGTGCATGTTGGAAGGCTAAAGGTTATTGTTATTACTGTCAAAGTGGGGAAAGATAATGAATAAGGGTTAGATTTTCTAATTCTTGATTGTTAACCTTGAATTTCCTTTTTGGGGTGGTTTGGTGGTAATTTTAAGGTTAAGTATCATGAAATTGTTGAGTTATAGCCATTTTTGGGACTTGTAATAATCAAGGGGAACCTGAATGGATGGGAAGAGTATTAATTGATGGACTAGGGAGGTATTTTTCTGCTAATAAATGTGTAGTAATAACGGGGTCTAATATTGGGCTATTGATATATAGGTGTATATATGTATGTGTGTGTTCATATTGACTGTTCCATGTGAAATGTTTGTGTAATGCATGTTCAGGAAATAAAGGGTAAATGTGAAATGACTTCATGTTTATAATCGCATGCAATGAACCTATTTAATTTACACATGGCTTCAAGTGTGGTTGTTCATTGTGATTTTGATTATGCATGTTGTTTGTGATTGGTGGTTTGCTTGGGTACCACACTAGTATATATTACTAATGGTTGACTCGAGTACCACACTAATAAAAAATACTAATGGTTGGCTCGGATACCATGCCTGGTATGTACTAACAACGGTTGAGTTGGATACCACACCGATATAGTATAAATTTGTGTATGGGTCTCATGAGAGAACTAGGTTTGATTATTATGTTATATTTGTCACGTGTTGGTCCATAAATGGTTGGGCTTGTGTTTAAATGTTGGGATTGTTCTTATGTAGATCATATTTTCATGTCAAAAACTACAAATGACGTTTTATGAACTCTTTAATGGTCCAGGTTACTTAAAAGGTGAGTTGGACTCATATATAGATTTATGTGTGATCACGTGGGTCGTTCAGTTTGGTGTTAATGGTTCTCCTATCTAGGTGTTAGAGTAGGTGCATGTATGACAAGTAGGTTGGATCGTGACAATTTGGTAATAGATCCCATAAGTGTGATCATATGGGACGTTAAGTATGAGGTTATGGGATCATGACAATTTGGTATTAGAGTCCATATTGGATCATCAGGCTATAAATCAGTTTAGAAACCTGTGTCACTTCTTCACTCCTTTTGTGTGGCGTGTCTTTTGTCATATGAGGTGAGTCCAATTGTATCTCGGGATTCCTATTGGTTTCTCGACGAGGTAAACTAGATTCCATTGTTACAGCTGAAGGGACTCAAGCAAGGAAAGATTAGAACCGGGAAGGTTCCAATTGGTATCTGGCTTTAAGAGTCGTGTGAATGCTTGGGTGATCAGTTTGTGGTCATTAAACATATGAATAAGAGGTAATGAACCTGACTTTCCATAACAATATAACTTAATGATTCTTACTTTGTGCATTGTATTTCCTGAATTTTTGCATGTGCGGGAAGTGTAATTACTTGTATTTGTATGATATTATGGACAAGAAAAGTACTTAAATTGATTATGTATGATGAATTAATGATAAATTTCTATATGATTTAATAAACAAGTTTTGGTATAGTGCAGTCCTAAATTTTAATGGTTATGTTATTGATTGGAAGTGTCGTGTTAAACTGACATGGACTTACCATTGGTACAGATGGTAAGGGAAAAGGATAAATTGTGACAGTGGGGAAACTCTCATTTTGGAACAGTTTGAATTGGTTGGGAACCATAGGGAAGAGGTTTTAATGGTATGATAGTGAGACTGTGATATTATGCAGTACTTTCTAGTGTTATTCATAATTAATTTTGTCAGAAGGTGGTGTTAGGTGCCTAATTATATGTTGCTGGATACGATCTTGGGGTTTGTGTTGAATCTATGATGCACATATCTATGATACCTATGTCTCAGATTGATCTTGGGATTATATTATTAATAGTTATGTGTTTCAAGAGTTGGTAGGGATAAGGAAATGGAAAATTTTCTTATTTTACAAAACTTATGGGCTGAACTCGTTAAGGCTGCATAGCGCGACTGGGCCACTATAGTGGGAGTTTTTCTGCTATGAAAGTAGTCGTGATAGTGGTGTGTCAGTCTCTATAGTGGAAATGGTGAGGTAGAATCTGAACTTTGTTTCCCTTACTTTTACATTGCATTTCCAAACAATTAAAATCTCCAGTTTGAGTTCATATCAGTGTGAAATAACATAAATGCGTCCGCAACAATGTGGTGTTCGGAGAGGCCCAGAATTCCACCCTTGATGCGTGTGGGGTACTCAGTCTTAGTTTGTGGGTTTGCGTTCCTCAGGTTGATGATTTAATTCAAAATATGTTGGTAGAATCTCATGATTCATGGGTTTTGATTCATCCGGGTATAACCAAGTTGTTTTGGTATTTGAGGAAACTCTATGTTGGCCTGGATTGAAGAGGGACACAGTGGAGTAAGTTTCCAAGTGTTAGAATTGTCCGCAGGTGGAATATTAGACTAGACGCCTACATAGTTTACTTCAAGAGATGCCCATTCTTGAATGAAAACAGAAAATAATAGCCATGGACTTTGTGGTGGATCTTCCTAAGGCTTTGGAGAAGTATGATTCGATTTGCACCATTGGGATCATTTCTTACCATTGTGCGAGTTCTCATACAAAAATACTTATCACTTCGGTATAAATACGACATCCTTTGAGACACTTTATGCGAGGGGATATAGATTTCTCATTAGGTTGTTTGAAGCATTTGAGGTGAAGCTTCTATGCATTGACTTGATAAAGGAAGCTTAGAACAAGGTGAGGGGTATCTAAACCAAGTTGTTGGCAGCTAAAAGTAGAAACAAAGAGTATGTAGATTGCGATGTATGGGATATGGCATTTCAGGTTGGTGAACATTTTTTATTGCATGTGCCACCAATGAAAGGTGTGATGAGCATCTGTAAGAAAGGTAAGCATAGCCCTCGACATATTAGGTTATTTGAGGTTCTTGACAATGTAGGGCCAGTTGTGTATAGGTTAGCTTGCCACCAAGTTATTTATATTTCATTCAGTGTTCCATGCATCCATGCTGAAAAGGTACCACGGGATGGGGAGTACAATATCAAGTGAGACTTAATAGTGCTATACAAGGATCTACAATATGAAGAAGAGTCAGTTTCTATGCTTTATTATGATGTCCAAAAGTTGAGGATTGAAGAAATTAGATTGGTAAAGGTTTGATAGAAGGATCATATAGTTGAGTAAGCTACTTGAGAAATCGACGAGGACCTAAGGGACAAACATCCTCATTTGTTTGAGGAGTCGGGCACTACTTTCTTCTTGACTTAACCCAGTTGTTTCTTATGTGATCGCTCGGGAACGAGCGATGAGTAAATTAGTAGCTATTGTAACAACCCGTCATGTCATTACGAGTCAGAAAAATAGTCGGTTCAGGCTGCTATAGTGTGGGTAAGTTGAAGTAAATGTAGGAAAACCCCCTAAAATTTCGCATATTCATGCAAGAAAGTTTTGGATAAAATAAAAAGGGTGATCTAAGGAAAATTTAACAGTTTTTCATAAGGAATTTTCGTAAAGGTAAGCAATTTGATCCCCTACTTTTGTAGTTCAAGTTTTAGGGCTTAGAAAAGATATTTGTGACCGTGTGTGGGGCGTGGGAGGGGGGGTGGTGGTGGTTGAATTCATCCTAATGTAGGGAAAATGTGAATTTTTGAAGATTTTAGGGTGCAACACCTTGGGTACTTCTTAAAAAAGGCAATTCTTGATTTTATTTACCATAAGGCACTAGTTTAACCATGATGTTGGCAATCCTAGGTGAATTAATAGTGGGAAAGACCTAGATTAGGTGGGAAAATCATGAGGTTGGTCTAGCATTTGGGATAACGATATAATTTGAAAATATTTAGGCCATTTCTGATTGATTTTGTATTGTATTATTATTTAACGCCAAAAATAAGCTAAAAACATCACAAAAGGAGACAAAGTTCACGATCAAATTTCTGCAGCATTTGCTTCTCCCCAAGAAGGCTAGGTTTTCTTAACTGAATAGTTATACCTATATTCTATTTCATAATATTCTTGTAGATGGATGAGAGATTTCGTGCATAGTCTTTCAGGCACGAAGTCTGAATGGCTAAAGGTTGTAGTTATTGCTATTAAGGTGAGGAAAGATAATGACTAAGGGTTAGGTTTTCTAGTTCTTGATTGTTAACCTTGAGTTTTCTTGTTGGTGTAGTTTGGTGATGATCGTAGGTTATGTGTTATGAAATTTCTAATTATAGCCATTTCTAAGACTTGTGGTAATTAAGGGAACTGAATAAATGGGAAGAATATTAATTCATGAGACTGTGGAGGTAATTTTCCAAGGAACGAATTTGTACTCATAACGGGTCTAGTATTGGGCTATTGATATATATGTGTATATAAGTGTTTGTTTGTTCATATTGACTAATCCATGTGAAATGCGCGTGTAATATATGTTTAGGAAATAAATGTTGAATGTGAATTCACTTCATGTTTATAATCTCATAGAATAAACCTGTTTAATTTACTTGTGGCTTCTAGTGTGGTTGTTCACTCTGATTGTGATTGTGCATGTTATTTGTGATTGCTTGTTGACTAGGGTACCACGCCAGTATGAAATTGTCACGATCCAAACTATACCTTAGATGTGACATGACATATAAGACCCCGATAGTCCCTACACAAGCCACTTGACATACATCTAATACAATAGAAATAAGAGAGTTTAAGTAGGACGTCTTATATCATGAAAGACAGTTTTAACAAAAATGTGGAATCATAACTATGTCTTGACAAGACATTCTAAGCAACATAAGAGTGGTTGGGCTGTAGCCCATACATAACGTACAAAGTTCGAAACTAAATACATAAAAAATGTAGCATAGGTAACATAGTCCTCAGAATATGAGGACTCACTAATCTTCACAGGAAAGCAAACTACTAGCCATGAGTTAGAGGATAAAGAGCGTCAGATCCTACATTATGAGACAATGTAGGCACAAGTATGCATTGGTACACAAAATGTACTAAGTATGGGGAAAATATGCATAAACGTATATATGATATCATAATAGGCTTAAAACATGTAATGAGTGACAAATTAGAACATTTAAAACCTTAGGAAAATCATGATCTGAAGAAAATATGAAATAAGGCCAATGCATATGTACAAGGACGTAACGTAAATCTTTAAGGGAAATCATAGTTCTTTTGTGGGATATTATATTGAACCGACAATAGACCATGTGAGCTATAATATGGAATTTGATGTAAGTCCCACACTGAAAAGGAGATCTAATTACCAAGGTAGAACGATGTATCATATCATCAAGGCTATGTGGATCCACTAGAGCTAGGTTATTTAAGACAGTCCTACGGGGGAATGTAGTTTGGGACTAGAGAGTGCTACTAGAGACTACCCTATTTGAGCCTCCACCTTAAAGTCCTCTTTGTTCTAAGTTAAATCCAATGGAATTAGATAAAGTGAGTTATTAAAGTATAAGATTAGGAAAGGAATGATCGCAATACCAATCCAAATAATAATGTCGTATAAGAGTAGCTTCTTTCAAAACCATGATTTCATAACTTTATTCATATAAAGAATTACCTTCTTAAGCATCAAAAAACATGATTTCCTTTCAAATTGTGAGAAAAACTTTCAGAAATCATAGATACTTAACTTAAAATCATCCTTAAATCATAAAATATGCACAAAATCTCATATCAAATCATGATCATTGTTCATAGTTCGTAGGTAAAATTAAACACATAAAACATGGGTCCGTATGATATCAATTATAAATCATGTAATTAGGTTAAATAATGCAAAATAAGATAGAACAAAATCAATTGAATCATAATAAAAAGGATCCATGAAGATTTACATAAAACCTTAATTGAATTGGAGATTGAAGTTCTTTTGGGACCCAATGGATGAAAGGAATCCATTGGTGAATTCCCACAACCTTGATAATCAAAGCACAAAAAGCAATGGATATTGAGGCCTTGAATCCTTTGAAAATGTAGTTCTTCACCTGGAAGGTTAAGAGATATTAGGGAATTTTAAGTGAATGGAAGAAATTAGGCTTAGTTTGTAAGAGTAAAAAAGGCTTGAGTACCACAACGATACATTATACTAATGGTTGGCTCGAATGCCACACCTAGTATGTAGTAATAATGGTTTGCTGGGATACCATGCTAGTACACTAACAGTTTGTGTGTGAGTTCCATGAGAGATTGAGTTTATTTATTATGTTATATTTGTGACATGTTAGTCCATGAGTGGCCGGGTTTGTATATTAATATTGGGATGGTTATTGTATATACCATATTTACATGTTAAATACTTTTGATTATTTTTAAGAATCCTTGTTACATGAAAAAAGTGGCATGGACTCAAATATGAATAGGTGTGTGATCATGTGGGACATGCTTCATCTGAAGGTTAAGTTTGGGGTTGAGTGTTTTCCTATATAAGTATTAGAGTAGGTGCCCACACGGTTTGGTGAGTTGGGTTCTTACACTAATAAAAATAAATTCTAGAAACTAGAACAATAGTAATCTCTAACTAAGTTATTGTTTAAATTTTAGAGAGAATTAGTTGTTAAGAACTCATTGACCCTCTCCATTATTCTCCCCTGATATAATGAATCTCAAAGAGACTAATGCCACAAACAATGGGAAGAAAGTAAAGATGTACGATAAATGAGTAAATATTAGCTAAATAACCCTAAAACAACAAAGAAAATCACATAGTTGCATGTTAAAACAATATAAAATCAATCACTTAAATACTTAAGTAGTAGTCAATTACTATTGTTCACCTTAATCTCTTGCCTAGTGGCATATTTAACAGTTTATATGAACTAACTTTAGGTTGGTCATTAATTGATTAACTATTTTCCAGTTCTCCATGATGCAACCAATGTGATAAAGGAACATTGATATAGAGTAATTTGTTTTTTTATTTGAGTAAGTCTTCAATGAGGCAAACTCAATTTAAATATGTTCATGGTTCTCTTTGCTAGAAGTGGAATATCTTAAAAATTCTCTATCATGTATATACATGTAAATGAACAGATAAGTTGGAAAAAAAATTAGTCAGTGTGTTGCCTTCCCTTAGAGTGTGTTTTAACTGAATTGGGTCATCGTCCCTTACTATGTTTACAACTTCAACATCCTTCACAACACTCTAGAGCACTTTCTATCTTCTTTTCTATATATTGAGCATAACAAGTTAGTCAGAGGAATATAACCTCTATCACTACAAAACTAAACCCCTTCTCTAATTGTTACTACTTCAGTAATAAGATTTTTGAAATCAATAATTCTCCTTCCTTTGACCGCTAAAATAATTCTCTCACTATTTTTGACACAACTAGTAGTAGCACTAGGACCAGGATTACCCTTGGATATATTATCTGTGTTGCATATAAACCATCCAACAAAAGAGGGATTCCTCTCACAATCATATGTCATTAACTTGACTTTCATTCTTCCAAAATCGTAACATATGAGGCCATTTCATAGATAAATTTTACAATAAAGGTAAGTTTAAGAAGATAAAGTCATGATTGGAATAACTTATCTCATGAATTACCCTCTCATAAGGGAACTATCCACCATGAAGATTAGTGTTTCTTATCTTCCATATAAACCATAATATCATAGCAAGTACTATAACCATAACAGGCCTAACCTTTAGGAAGATTCTTTGTCAAAAGGGACCTTGACGTGAGAAAATATTGAAGTTGTAAAATTTCTCTTTTAGGGGGCCTCTGTTTCACTATTTAAGATTTCTTTTTGGTGGGAATTATTAAATTTTAGATAATCTTAAATATAGGGGACATAGAATTACTTGAGATTATTTTTTATTTTCTTATGTTGTATATGTCAATTTCATTCACCCTAAATTAGAAAAAAATATATTTAATATGCATTAAATTCTAAGTGAATTTGGATGAAAGGGGGTGGGTGGGTGCCCATGCCTCCTTAGAGTTCATCTATATAATAAATAAATCATGTTCAATGTTCTTCATCCAATAACAATTTTCTACCTACTCAAATATCTTTTTTACTCAGCTATTTTCTTTATTTTTATATGTTACAAGTCTTCATAAGTCATCCCCTCCCCCTCTACTCTCACACAAACCATCATTAGCTATTATTTAAAAACACATTTTTTACTTCTTGAGATTTTCTTGCTCCATGCTCCATGCTCCATTTTTTACAACTACTAAGTATAATTTTATATAAATCTAATATGAGTGGTAATAATTGGGGTATAAGCACGGTTATAAGAAGTTTCAAAATTAATAAATTTAAAAGTGTTGTAGCTCTAGATCAGGCTTGATCTCGTAATTATCAAAATTATGATTGAAATTCTCTTGACATACTTTTACATTTGACATGACTAATTTGAATTTCTTTCTTGAATTGTTTCCTATGAATTTTCTCGTTTCTTATCAGAAAAACCCAAATGATTAATTTTTCATTATCATCAACAAAACAAACCCCATTCATGTGATTGCTAACCAACTGTCACGACCCAAGCCTAGGGCCTAGACGTGACCGGCGAATGAGGAACCCGAAGGAACCTCAAACAAGCCTCATAGCGTATCATTACACATCCTTGGTCGCGGAAGCAAATAAAATGACCATAAGCGATAAGCATAATC